>KZ105322.1:0-10110 GCA_000504405.2 Mycosphaerella sp. Ston1
AGAACCCCGAGCATTACCGAGTATTATTAATTCTACTATAACGCTCTGAGGCATTAAATGCCTTACTATACTATGCTGCTATAGTGTATATAGACTACCTACTCCCCCCTCTCTATATAGATTAAGCGACTATCCAGTTCCTCCATTGATTACACCTTGTGGTATAACCAATCCATGCTTCATCAGACTCTTCTTGCTTACTAAGCGTGATTCCACCCTACGTTGCGACATCAGCGTCATTCGGACCTTCAATGTTCGGTACATCACCCTAAACTTCAGTCGACATCGACATCGACATCAACATCTATGTACATGTGCATCTTTGTGCAGCTTTGTGCATCGTCGCCGGGGAGTCAGCACGCACCGTACAGTTCTATGCCTGCTCGCGCCAGACATGCCCATGTGTCTAAGGATGCAAAACTTGGCGGTAATTGCACTGGTAAGCCAAATGATCGGTCAATCATTCGACGGTGGAAGAGTGAACACGGCGCGTCAATTCCGAGATGTCGCTGTTGAAGCTACAATTACATTACTCCAAGCATCACCGCGAGGTCCATCATCTCTTTGTCGCTCCACCGACCTACCACAACTCATAGCTCCGACACAATGGCCAAAATCCAAGGACAAGAGCAAGGACAAGTTTACGACTGCCATCATTCACGAATCATGCAGATGGAGAGAGGAGTTGAATGTATGGGTTTCACTGAGTAGTAGGTTTATTGTGTTCAGGCAGTATTCCAGCATCGGCATTTAATGAGCGACGTTTGCACGTTTGGCACTCGAGATTCCAGTACCGAGGTGTGAAGCCGTGTGAGGTCCTGCAGTCGAGGCTGCTGTATACCACACCAAGAGGGCAGGGAAAGTAATGAGATTCACTTGAACTCGGGACAGCTTGTCTACCATCACCTTAGTTTTCGTCCAAAGAATGTCTTTGGTATGACTAAATTGGAAGTCTAGCATACAGGCAGTAGCAAAGCTGTGTTACCTTTCTTCAATCACATCGTCCAGCTTGTCTCTAGCGTCCCTGCTATCATTGCCGCGCGTGACTCAAGCGGTATACGCAGCACTGGCACATTGCAGGACACTGCCTTTCACAGAATACGTCGACAATGTGGACTTGAGTAGAGATATAGTTTCGGTAGTTGGAAACATCAGCCGTTCCGGAAGGAAGCTTGTCTGCTTTCCCCAATCATCGACTTGCCACTTCACAACTTTGCTCTCATATACCCCGGCTTACTCGCATCAGTTGTTTGCACCACTTCACCATCTTGGCCAACATCAACGACAACCCCATCACCATCAAGAGGATCAAGGTCACACTCCTGGCAGTCTTCGTCTCCCACACCATTTGCATATTGCACGACAACGAACTCAATGGCTCTTTCACCGAGGACTACCATGGGAGCATGCCAAGTGCCTGGCCCATATGTCAAAGCTTGGTCGCCCCGCGCAATAAAAGCCCGAATGTTCTGTAGATCTGGAAGACCAGAGCCCTTTGGTTGTTGAGAGGGTGAAAGGGTAGAAGAATTCGGCTTGGTAGCAGGAACATAATCATTCGTAAATGGATTTGGTCTCGCACCAAGGAGTCTCTCCTTCAGACTCTTCTTCCTCGCACGTGGTGCATCCACAGGATATGGCTTGTCCGCCTTTTCTTCCTTCGCCCGTAAAGTAGCAGGTAATGTAGGAGCCACAATGACCAAATACCTCGTATTGCCTGCATCCTCCTTCCCTACTCCCAGCGGAACAAAGGTCTGAGGGGTGTAAGGATGTCGTTCCATGATGCCCACCTTGAACACCTCCTTTCCATTGTCGTCCTTGGTCAGCACACGTGGCCGACAAACAAACAAATTCATCATCACCTTCGCCGGCTTCTTACTCAAGGCCTTCTCATAGTGGTTGTTCAAATGCGTGACATCTAGCCACTTTGTTGCGGTCCCCTGATTGGCGAGTTGGTGTTGGAGACGCCATTGGCCGTTCCCATCGACTTCATCGTGCGTTGCGGGGTTTTGGATGACTTCTCCGAAAGGCGCGAAGGAGGATGGGGACAAGGGAGTGGTGGAGATGGTGATGTTCAAGGATTGAGAGCGCATGATGCGGGTTAGGGTGGTGTAAGAGTATGGTGGGTTGGCTCGAGACTGTTTTCAGATGGAGATGTCTCACAGTGATCGAGCTGGTGCTGGTGCTGGTAGCACAGGAGTTGTGATGGAGACATCCATCATGGTGGGGGTGAGATTGACAAAGAGAGGGAGACCGTGATGTGACATGTCGAAGTACCGAGAGTGGGGCGAAGAACGAGGACTAGGAAGAAGAGTACAGCTCAATTCTAGCGCATGCTCTAAAAGTAAGCTTATTTATCCGGCGCCGATCACTGAGACGCGTGCTCGACCGTCGTCGTCCCTCTAGAGCGCGTCTTTTTCTCCCGCGACAGACACGATGAGCATCACCAAACATGAGCTCCACTCCACCGCGCGCCTCTTCACAGGCATTCTCCAGCGGCTCTCTCGCTAACAGCGTCAGCAGCCCGCCTAGCAGTCCGCCCCACGGTATCGTCGAGCGGCGGAGAGACGACAAGCCCCCCACCGGCACGTCGAGACCATTCGCAGGACCTTTCACGAACGTCTTCTCCATCCTGGGAAAGCGGAAACCCTTGACCACCACTTCTGACAATGCGCGGCCTGTCAAGACAGCCAAGTCGTCTGCCACCGATGGACTGCAACAAATGCAGATGAGTCTCGGCCAGAAAGTCAACAAGCGATGCGACACTTGCGGAATGGAGTATGTTGCTTCAGCTGCCGAGGATCGCAAATTACATGACAAGTACCATAAGCAGAGCGTGGATGGCTTTGATCTGGGAAAGGATTTCGTCGCCAAGAGGAGAATGGATGGGAGGAAGCTATCGGTCTTCAAAGGTGTCAAGGAAGGAGATGCCATCGTCTACCTGGACTGCTATGACAATCATCATCGAAGAAAGAAGGGTCAGGCTGTGTTGGAGGTTGTTCAAAGGGAGCTGGGTGCCGTGGCGATACCAGAAGCCGAAATCTGGGACTTGAAGAATGAAGATATCAACATTCCAGAATCAAAGTACAAGAGTTATCTGTATGTCAGAGAGAATAAGTGTATTGGATACCTCCTTACGCAGAGGATAGCGGTTGCGCTGGAGGTGTTGAAGCCCCCAGGCACAAATCTGGAGAAGACTTCCAGCACAACGACAAGGGAGTCCGAAAGCAGCGTGAAGAAACGCACTGCTCTGGAGAAGCTCAAGGCTCGAAAACAACAAGAAGCAGACGTGGCCAAGGTCCTTGAAGACGAACTGGCAGAAGCTTCGCGACACCCTCTCCACTTCTCCGACACGAAACACCCTGCCGTGATGGGCATCTCTCGCATCTGGACCTCTTCTTCGCATCGTAGCCAGGGCATTGCCCAATGTCTTCTCAACACCGCCATCAACCGACACAACTCCATGCGTGATGTGGACGATCACAATGAGGAGGCTTACACTGCCGAGCACGGAAAGCCCATGCCAGACTATATGCGCCTCCTCGTGCCGATGAGAAGGATCGAGCGAAAGCAAGACGTAGCATTCTCACAGCCTACAGCAGCTGGAGCGAACTTGGCAAGGAAATGGTTTGGAAGGGCGTATGGATGGAGAGTTTACGTTGACTGAGCGGCACACATTTATTCCACCTCATCATAAAGGTCAACCATATCTGGTCAGCATGGTCTCATCTCAGAAGACCTTATGCGAGAGAAATTAACGCCTCAGCACTGTGTCTCGTGTGCCACTTGAGTCAAGCCACTCCTGTTGCTCTACTCGCTTCGCCTGCCTCCAGCGTTCCGATCTCGATTGCGAGGACAATTAGCCTTTGTCTGGTAGGACAGAGCACTTTTTGTCTGCTAAAGAACGATGCGCTATTCACAAAGAGCATTGTGTCTTGTAACAATGGTATCTTATCCTCTCAGACAAGCAGGCTCACATCATGCACTGATGCTACAGTAGCAACAATGCCTAGCTGCACACGAACAGATAGCTCAGTCCAATACAATGCGCGCGGACCACACCACGATATGCTATGTCTCTGTCTCTGCCGCGAGCACGCAACGTCTACACGGATGGAATTGCATAATGCTGGTTGTACAGCCCTTGACAATGCCGCGATACACAATGCCCGAAGCCCTTTGTGCACCCCTTCTTCCGTAACACAATACTCAAGCATGTATAAAATAGCTCTTATCTGCTTGAAAAATATCTTCTTCTCCCCAACACGCTCAAGCTTCACGCTCAAGACGACTCTCACTCACTCACTTGCTTCCAGCAAGCGAACAACTTGAGAATCATCTGACTGTCAACCAGCCTTGCGCAGCCTACTACTACCCAAACACATTCACACCCACAGCCGAGCCAAACTCTCTCCAGCAGCCACGCATCATGTCTGACATCTGCTCGCTTTGCAGACAGAACATTTCCGACTGCAGCTGTTTAGTCAAGAACAAGAACATGCCGGGCTCCTCGGAGACCTGCCCAACCTGCCAGCAAGATATCTCCGACTGCAGCTGTTTAGTGAAGAACAAGAACATGCCGGGCTCCTCAGAGACCTGCCCAACCTGCAAGCAAGATATCTCCGACTGCAGCTGTTTAGTCAAGAACAAGAACATGCCGGGCTCGTCCGAGACCTGCCCAACCTGCAAGCAAGATATCTCCGACTGCAGCTGTTTAGTCAAGAACAAGAACATGCCGGGCTCGTCCGAGACCTGCCCAACCTGCAAGCAAGATATCTCCGACTGCAGCTGCCTAGTCAAGAACAAGGGCAAGGGCAAGGGAAACGCAGTAGCTCACTCTCGACAGAACCAGAACGCCACCGCAAATACCGATGCCTTCTTCGCCAATGCGGCAATCTCTCTGAACTCCCATGACTTTTTCGCCAATCATGCGGCGACTAGCGTCACAAGTGGCAGGTAGGAGAGAGGGATAGACAGGTTTCGGACAATCTGCGGGGGACGTGTAAGGAGGAAGAGAGGTGAGGAGGTTTGCTATTTGCTGCTTGACGCTGTGTTTGGTACTGCTTTCAGGTGAGTCCTTGACATTCTTTGCTGCTTTCTGCTGCGTTCTTGATTTAATAGGATCACCGGAGTTGGAAGATGATCTTGTCCGGGTGGTAGGTTCAACCCAAAGTATGATAGATAAAAACAATAAAAAATCGTTTGAAAGTCATGATGTTCATCTGTACAGTTCCGTATGGTGTGGAGTTGGCGCTAGTATGTCTTGGCTTACCTAAACTCAGGTACCTTCATCTACATGTATCCGCTGTCGTGTCACCTCACCTCACCTTCCCAGCAGAGATAGATTCAACATGAGCATGTCCACGGAACTGGCGTTTGTTCGCGCGGCACTCCGAGACAGATGCATGCACGTCCATGTGCAGCCGTTGTCGTCGCCGTCGCCGTCGCCGTCGTCCGCCAAGACGACGTCATGCCCATCCTCCGGTGCAGGTGCAGGTACTTGTACCGGTGCAACAGCGGGAGAAGAGGACAGCGACATGTACACTGTAATTGCGCCAAGGCAGCCGGCGGTGAAGAAGACGCCGGTGAAGAAGACGGCGGCGGTGGACGGCGACGACGACGACGACACGCCGCTCATCGATACCACAGAGAAGCTGCCGCTGAAGTCGAAAAAGACCGACCGAGCCAAGAAGAAGCACGAAAAGAGGCTCAAGAGGACGACGGTGACCTCCGACACCAAGTCTTTCCTGGAATTGCCCACCGAGCTTCTGGACGAAGTGCTGAGCTATCTGGCCCCAAGCGATGTCATCCGACTGCAGCGTCTGACCAAGGCCACGCGGAGATACATTCGGGACAACGAGAAATACATCGCTCAGAGCATAGTGGACCGCCGATACCACGTGCTCGCCCGCGCTTTCCAATGCCCCGTGCCCTTCGAGCGGCTCGACGCGCGAGCGCAGTGCTCTCTCCTGAGCTCCGAGTGGCAGGACAGATCAAAGCTGCATCGGAACTCGTACTACCAGATTGTCAAGCCACTTGATCCGAGAAAGGTGTGCACGTGCACAACGTGCATGCTGGCTTGGAACAATCTCAACATTGTGGTCGATCTCGCATACTACCAGCAGAACCTCAATGCCCGCATTGCCATACCTATGGTCCCGCGAGGCGAGAACCCCAAATGGCATGCAGACCGGCAGCAAGAAAATGCCGCCATTGTCGAGAAGGCCATGTACAGTCCACTCTATCACGCCGCCATTCTGCAAACTCATCTAGCCACCACTGTGGGAACACTGAACAGGCGATACAGAGAAGTCCGCGTCAACAAGAAGACCAAGACTTCGCACCCCAAAGTACTGTACCATATGTCCGAAGAAGACATCTCCTCTGGTACAGACAAATTTCTAGAACGCAGCGGACCTCCATCGACTGTGATCCCGTATCATAGGGATATGTACTACAATCTCGAGGCATACGTGCCGAACAGGGCTTGGAGCAAAGAGAAGCACAAGTGGTTGTATGCTAGAGCGCCACACGAGAACGATCTGCAGTGGATCATCAGCAAATTTGAGCCGGATCGACGTGGAAGTGTATGATCGAGAACCATTGCGCACTTCGTTAGACTCCTCAATGTGGCACTGAGCGCTAGTTTTGCACGACTCAGCCTTACCTTGCCTCCTCACAGCAGCACATGGTCATCTTTCCGCCAGTGGTGCAAGACCTCATCGACAAAATCACAGTTGTCGGCCACTGGTCATTGATCCGTTGTATCTTAGTCATGAATCCGATAGTGTGAGGGTTACAACGCACTTTCTGGCTCTAGTACTGCCGAGGGCTCCAGGTCTTTCACGCTGGGTATATCTCACTGGGGCTTCAGTATCGGATGCTAATTTTCGATCTTCCAGACCGACTGGAGCCTTCTCAAGGGACTACTCTGGGTGCATATCTCTGCCCAGCATCGATCTGTCAATAGCGCTCCGGAGCACCGACATGATCGCAATATTGCCGCGGCTTCTTGTGTCGTCTGCTTCATGCGTCGAGGAGTGCTAAGTTTAGGCGTGATTGCAGGTCCAATCGAGCGTGATGCGGAGCACTGGCAAGTGCCCAAGCGCATGCAGCAAACGCACAATGGAGCTATATGAAACATTTCCAAGGCTCCAAGCCATATATAAGGTGATGCGTCAGGAACTGGTGTCCCTGACATGATGAGCCAGGAATCTTTTGTTCCGCAACCCCCGCGCAGTCTGACCGACCTCATCGCTTGACTGGACTTTCTTTGATAGCGCGCGCGAGCGAGCCACAGGCACGTTCGACCTTCGACCAGTCTGATTAACTCTACGAAGACATCTACTACTGTGATTCGCACCTATGCAACTTTTCGTTTTTCTCGTGTAGATCAGTGGGATGGGCCATGGGTGCCTACATATACGTATGTATTGTGGCGCCAAAAATCTCACTGTCAGATTCTCGTACCTGCATTCATCAATGCATAGCCGCCGCTTTTGGCCACGCACATTCTTACGCCAGCCATGAAGCGTCGAACTGCATACCGATTGCTAACCAAATTCACATGTCAGTCTACTCCGTACTTGTGCTTGCTACTGGATTGGATTCAACAAGTGTAAGTGAAATCTAAGATGAGGCTGAACACAACAACATTACTATTATTGATGTTTGTGACAGACTTGAAAGTTGACGGTACTGAAGTGAAATTATTCCGCACTTCATCACAGCGGCCGCCTTTTGAACACGTGTTTTCGCAGGCTTCGCAGCTACTAGGGATCCTTGTCAGGGATGTCAGGAACCAGAAGCGGAGGCTAATCATAAGGTATTGTCCAAAGTCTAAGTTTCCCCTCCGCCAGACTGGCAACTTCATCTCTTGGGCTGCTCCAAATATTCTACCGCTTGAGATCCACCTACGAGACATATCTCCGCTCAGCTTACCTCGCGGATTTGCTATCTCCAGTGAGACGTTGCTCACCGCGTAGTTGGACCGCCTGATTCCGTCGATACCTTTTTTAGCAATGCCGATGTTGAAAGCATAAAGTTAGAACCCAGTCTGTACGAAAGTTAGGACCCCTGGACAGCATCGATATACCTGCGTGCTCGAGATTTGACTGACCAGGACAGCAGAGGGACACGAAGACGGCCAATTCCATCCAATGGTTAGTTCTAGCGATACGCCCAGCGACGTGCGCAGCTCATCACAGCTGCCTTTGAGCATCATCAAGATGGGAAGCCGCCGTCATGCCATCGCAGCGAATTACGATCGACGACAGAGACGTGTATACTGCACTCGTCGATAGCCCGAGATTGAAAGAGTTATGGACTATACTCGCCGGGCGCCAGCAGCCGTGAAGAAAGCTTTATCCATGCTATGCCATCGTCCGGTATCCTTGGTCCTTGCCTGTCCGGAATAAGGAGCAATTCCCACAGGTGAACAAGGACAAGATGGCTTGCCGTTGAATCGTGTTATTGGTCCCATACTGAGGGCGGCTCGGGCGCCTCTGGCATCTGCCGCCCAATTCCTGGTCGTGGCGCCTGCTCTTGTTGCAAAGTACGGGCGGACCGATTGATTCGCTTTGAAGCTCAGGAGAGTCATCTCATTTCTGCAATGGCCCTCGGGCATGATGAGGTAACGCTGAAGCGAGCCACTAGCATGTAGTGTCCTCACCTGCAGTATATAGGCATTGCTTTCTGATTTCTCCTTCCCTCCTCACGCACATCCGCCACTGCGTGCTACAGTCACTACTTACCTTCGTTTTAGTTCGCTCTACCTTCATCTTGAGCCGCCATCATGTCGGCCAAGACAGTCACTCGTTCTTTGCTATGTCTATCCGCTGTAGCTTCAGCGCTCCCACAGTTCAACCCCGCTGCGCAGGCTGCGGCGAACGCTATGAACAGTGTTCCCCAGGGTAGGTGATCCCAAATTGAGCGGATTATCACAACAAGATGTTACGATTTTCCTACTCGCGCAGACTAGGTACGCTAACACTTGTCAGGTTACGACACTGAGGAATACACACCTCCACCTTCTGGTTACGATGATTCGAGTTACACACCTTCTGGATTCTATCCTCCATCTTACAACCCATACGCTTATTCTTCCTATCCACCCAACAACTATGACTTGACCGAACACTCTGACTACGAAATCGATGAATCCCTTCTTGACCTGGTCCCTGGACAAACCACGCCGTTCAACGGTGAAGGAACGATACAAGGCCATCCATACAACGCTGAATCAGCAGCGTTGTCAGGTAATTTGATGTAAGTCCCAATCGAACTTCATGTGTACTCTGTTTACATTAAATCTGATTCGATATCCACATAGCACCCGTCGCGAGGAGCAGGCCGCCGACGACGCTTTGAAAAGCTTGGCTGGAGACGCTGATGACGAAGAACTGGAGGATGACGATGAGGAGGAGGAGGATGACGATGAGGAGGACGACGAAAACAGCGGATATGTCCCAGGAAGCGCTCCTGTTGTTCCAGGTAAGTATTCTGATGGACCATCATTTCTAGGACAATTGCCTCCTTACTAATTGTTTGTACAGGTGCTGCTGCGAACGCCGTGAACCCAGCAGCTCAGGCTGCAGCAGACGCCATGGGAATCAAGCCTGCGTCAGGTACTCCAATGAACCCAGCTGCTCAGTCTGCCGCAGACGCCATGTCGGGCAAGACTGCTGGCACAGCTACGACACGTGAGTGTTCTTGAAATATCAATACAGGTATCGTCGCTGACTATTTCCACGACAGCTCCCTCTGGCTATGGCTCCAATGGTACGCCACCAAAGTCGCCAGTCTCGCCACCCACCAAGCCAGAAGGATATGGCGGTGACATGCCTCCTCCACACTCGCCTGTGACTCCCCCAAAGCCTCAGGGATACGATGTGCCTCCTCCAGCGGTGCCTACCCAGCCCTCGACGCCTCCAAAGTCGCCAGTCTCGCCACCTACCAAGCCACAAGGATATGGCGGTGACGTGCCTCCTCCACACTCACCTGTGACTCCCCCCAAGCCTCAGGGATACGATGTGCCTCCTCCAGCGGTGCCTACACAGCCCTCGACGCCTCCAAAGTCGCCAGTCTCGCCACCTACCAAGCCACAAGGATATG
>KZ105324.1:961-19806 GCA_000504405.2 Mycosphaerella sp. Ston1
TAGTACTTGCGATTAGCTTTAGTAAAGCTAATAACAAGCCCCTTAAAGTACTATTTGTAACGACAAATATGCCTAATATTAGCAACGCTATAGCAGTCTTCCTCGTACTATAGACTAATAAGTTAATACCCCGCTTATACTCTATTAAGATCGTTGTCTAAACGAGGGATCTATTAAAGTAGAAGGCCTTAAAGAGGAAGGACAGAGAGAGCACCTAGCTCTATAAGGCCTCTATAGTTATCGATATTATCGAGTTGTGAGATATTAAGCAAGAGAAGGGCCTAATATAGACGCACCGGATAATTAATACTAATAAACTACTAGAGGTTTTAGACCTCTTAAACAACAACGACTAAGGCTATAGCCGAGAGGAGCCTAGTATAAAGCTAGCGGAGAAGCAACAAAAGCAGCAGATACTAGTAGATAAGAATAGAGAGAAGATTAGTATAGTTATAAGAGCAGTATTAAAGGCTTTAGGGTAGACTCGTTAATACTCGCTACCTACTCGCACTCCCGAGGTACTATATAGTATATAATTTTGCAGTTCTAACTAATATACCTATTCGTTTTACGTATATATTAGATAGTATTATTCCTTAAATCTAGTTCTATTAAACTATCTGTTTACTTTGCCTATATATTAATAAGTTTAGTACTAATTTTACGAGAAATATATAGGTAAATTGTATTACTAGGTACGCCTTATACGCTACTCGTAGGCTACTCGCAGTACTACTACAATATATATATCTTAGTCTCGTAGATTTCTAGTATATAAGGCTTAGCTACCCCTCGCTCTAGCTAAAGCTTAGTATATAGTTTATATACCGCCTTGCTAGCTTAGTTAAGTCTGCTCTAAAAGAACCCTACCTAGGAATACGTATAGCGGTCTAACTTAGCTAGCTGCTCTGCCTGCTTATCGAGCTGTATTAACTGCCTATTAAGCTCTTCTTTTATAGCGTTTATATACTGTTTCGCGCGCGCTATAAAGGACGTAAGCTGTTTAGCGTACAACTTAAGAAAATATACTCGCTATATTAACGTACGTATATCTTCGTCTTCTTCTTCTTCTTCTACTACCTATCTAGTATTATAGCCTAACTTTGCGTACCTCTTATAGTACGCGCAGATCTTGCTATTAACCCTATCTACCTTATAGGAGGCCTAGGCGAGTATACTACGAGCAGGGGTCTACTATAGTAATACCCTCCTATATCTCTATTATTCCGCTAGCCTAGTCGAACTTCCTTAGGTTGTTTCTAGCTACCTTCCTTATTATAGCCTCCTAGTTATAGCGCTCCGTAAGCTAGCGCTGCTACTTCTTATCGCTATAGAACTAGAAATCGTTAGTATTAGTAGTCGTAGGGCGGCAGGGGAATAGAGTAGGTAGAGGGAACTCTACGGATAGTAGCCTACTTAGAGAGTAAGTAGAGAGTAAGCAGAGAGTAGAGAATATACTGACTTAGTGTCGTCGTCGCCGTCGCCGTCGCTATCGCCGTCTTCTATTTCTTTGTCTTCGTTTACTTTATTATCCTCTATATCTTCGGCTTTGTCTAGAATTAGAGTAGGTAGCGCTATTACGGTAGTCTCTAAGGATATAGTAAGCGTAGTAGTAACGAGAGGAATAGAGGAATTATACTGCAGAGGTATATATATTATATAGTAACCGTTATTAGGTGCGCTCTTTATTACTATATAACGTATAGGGAGTTACTCGCTACGTACTTGCTAGTAACTTACTTATCGCGACGACGACAATATACGACGCATACGGCGATAGTAACTGTTTCCGGTGCTATATAGGATAAAGAGAGAAAGAGTTACTACTACTATATAAAGAACCTTTGAAGCTAAAGAGAGGTAGACCGCCTTGTGTTACTTGGCTACTTTGGCGCTCCGTCGGTTACTTAGCAGAGGAGGAGTATACCTCAGATTTGTACCTACTACGTAGTTACGTAGACTTATTAACTTCATTACCCTTATAACAACAACATGATTAATCAACGTCGCCTCTCTATGTAGAAGTTAAGGTAGCTTATCTCCTTCTCCTACTCCGTCCAATTCATTCGCCAAGGATACTGCCTTACTTGCCTTCTTCTTCTTCTTCTTCTTCTTTTCATTCCTCTCCGCATACATGTATCTTCTCCCCTGGTTGCTCTCCCTCTCTCTCTTCCTGTCCAACACCGCAGTCTCGGCAGCCTGATCAAAAGCGCGACAATACCTTCTCCAACATGCCATGATTTGAGCATTTGCCGCTTCAACAGCCTCGCGAGCTCGATACAGCTCATGATGATGTCGCAGTTCTTCCTCTTCCTCTTCCTGTTCTTCTTCCTCTTCCTCTCCCTCTTCCTCTTCCTCTTCCTCTTCTGCCACCTCCTCCTCCTCCTCTTCAACACTAGTATGCCTACCATCCTGTTCCGAGCGCAAATTCGTCGTCTTCCTCTTCTTCCTCTTCTCCTCCTCTTCCTCTAGCTCTTGCTGCTGGGCCTCCAGATGCGTCTGCAAATCATCGAGGTAACACTCCCGTTTCGTCAATTCCGCTTCGCGCCGACATATAGCAGCTTTTCCTTGGGCGAGGAGTTCTTCGCGTTGGTCGAGCTGGACAGCCTGAGAATAGAGGGCGGCTTGCCAGGCGTCGAGGTCGTGTGGACGGAGGGACATGGCTGGTGTGGTGCAGAAGAAGAAGAGGGAGGGAGGTATCCAATACTTTGCAGATTTTCAATTGCTAAGGTAAGGTAGGGTCGAGAAGATGCTCGAATAGCAGTGACTGTCGTCTAGAAGCTCAAGGAACACAACACGCGAACTGGCTCTAACTCCACATATGAGTACAAGAATCGCAGGTGGAAAGCATGATGCATGCAGCAGCGACAGCGTCGTGGGGTGATGCATGAACCACCTTGTGCAGGATGCGTCTACCACGCGACCTCCCGTGGACATGTACCTGTAGTTGCTTTACTGTCTCTGCCGTCTCTCCTCTCCCCTCCTCTTCCCTCCTCTCCCCTCCTCTCCTCTCCCCTCCTCTCCTCTCCTCTCCTCTCCTCACTGCCTCTGAGACCAGCCCGCACAATCATGGTCTCCAACGACTACTCCCACGCCCACAAACTCGTGCAAGATGTCTTCCGCGAGTACCAGCTCCAGAACATCACCGAGCTCACCCCCGAAGCTCTCAATGACCTCTACAAGCGCTTGAAATACCCGTGCGGCGGCAACGAAGAGCACAATCGCAAGACGAACCTCATCCAGTGGATCCGACGCCACCTGTGCGAGTTGGATGCTCCTGGACGGTGGGGCCCGACGGATTTGCTTCGCAAAGCTGCCAAGATGAGCGTTGATGGGCAAGGTCAGGAGGGAGTGGTCGTGAGTGTGGTGGTTCCTCCTGCTCAGAGCGTGGTCAGAGAGGTTGCTGTCGCCGGTCAAGAAGGTCAAGCACTTCCTCCTGTACCAGCTATTGAAAACGCTCCGCTCCGAGCCAGCAGCAGCACCGTCCTCCAGCGACAAGACTACACCGAACACGACTTTTCTGGTCCTGGTTCTGGTTCTGGTTCTGGTTCTGATTCTGGTTCTGGTCCTGGTCCTGGCTCTGATTCTGGTTCTGATTCTGGTTCTGACTCTGGTTCTGATTCTGGCTCTGCTCCTGTCTCTGCCTCTGACTCCGGCTCTGATTCTGCCTCCGGCTCTGAACCCAACTGGGACACGATCTCTGCTGGCTTTGAACCGAGCTCCCACTCCCACTCCAAGTCCGACTCGAAGAAGAAGAAAGTACCACTACTGAGCAATACCGTCCTTCAATCCTACTGGGCTCGTCAATGTGATGATCTTCCGAAACACTCTATCACGCTAGCAGTCCAAGACAAGAAGATGCCACCTCCTCCAGCCTTCTCGAATCAGACTCCCCCTTCTTCTGAAAGAGTGCCAGAGAAGAAGCAGTCGGAACATCCAGAAATTACCGAACTCCGCCGCAGCCTCCACGTCCAACTGAGCCTCGCAGAACTCTTCTTCAGCGCCAATTCTCCCGAGAGTGCACTGCTTGCCTTCGACGCTTGTCGTGCTATTTGTTTGTGTGCGGCTGCTATGAAGGAATCTCTGAAGCTCGGGGAGTAGGGTAGGTATGCATGCATACTGGCAGGTCTAAGCTATGAATGCGGAGAAATCTTGGAATATAGGTTCACCTCTTCATGCCCTGCTCTCGAGACCACAACATAGTCTTATTTAGGCAGGCCAGACAGTACCTGTGGAAGCATAATGAGACACATACTTCCCAATGCTCAGCGCTTCTTCCTATTGCCCCTTGTGTTTTGATAACAGCACCCAACAGACAATATGCAATTTTCTCCTTCTCTCCAGCATGGGTTCCGAGGATAAGTTGTCGTGCGTGCTGTATCAACCACCCGAGTGTTATGCGGAGATATGTGGCTACTCCAAGACTGCCCATGCGTGAACTACAGCATGCGCGCGAGTGGTTGTTGCACGAACCATGCATCAACCACAAATTGACTTCTGCACGAACTGCACCAACACAACATCCCTGCGGGCCAAGGGCTCGAGCATTTACTCAAAGACCTCTGAGCCTGCCTCTGTGAAGCTGAATTAATTTTCCTCCAGCAGGACCTCCTCAGTCTGTACTTTCACAACCTTTTTTCTCAACCGCTATCGGCCCCCCATCTTATCCACTTGGACTTCTGCTGCTCCGCCTTTCCACCTGGGCCAAGTCACGATGGGACGCGCCGACTACACCAAGGCAAGGTCCATTGTCCCCGAGTTCTTTCGCGAGCACAACCTCGCCAACGTGACGGAGTTGACTGCGGAAAAGCTCAACCATCTCTACCGAGAGCTCGACTACTCCTTCGTGGCCAGCCAACAAGAGGAGCATGACGCGAAGAAGAACCTGATTGCCTGGATTCGTAAGAATTATCCCGAATTCGCCCCAGCGGGAGTTTGGGGTCCGGCACAACTCTTGAGGGCTGCTGCTAGTGCCAAGTATCCGTCCCCACCACTGTCTGTCGTCGAATCCGGAGTCAGCCTGTCGGATGCTACTGCTGCTGCTGCTACTGCAATTTTCCTGCCAGCAGCTGTTGTTTCCCCAATTGCTCCGCCTGCTGCTGTTACTGCTCGAACCAACCCGCCAGCTGCAACTACTGCTGCAGTGGTTCCGCCCGCTGCTGTCGTTCCTCCAAGCGAGCTTCCGCCAGCTGCTGTCATCCCTCCGAGCGAGCTTCCGCCAGCTGCTGTCATTCCTCCAAGCGAGCCTACGCCAGCTGCTGTCATCCCTCCGAGCGAGCTTCCGCCAGCTGCTGTCATCCCTCCGAGCGAGCTTCCGCCAGCTGCTGTCATTCGTCCAAGCGAGACCGCAGCTTGCCCGCAGGTCAAGGTAAATTTCCTGTGCGATGGTCATGTAGTGCGGGAAATCGGAAAAGGCTAACGGCAGGATCGTTGTTTCTTAGGGAGTTGCCAATCGACCGGACCAGTCCAACACCGAGGCGAAGGAGAAGCGGAAGGAGAAGAAGAAGAAGAGAAGAGGCGAAAAGCGGGAGTGTCATCTACCACCAGCACCAGCGAGCACTCTCGCTGATGATCGGCAAATCTTCCAAGTCTTGATCGCGCACGCAGCACAAGCGTTTGACGGGGGCAACTTCTGTCTCGCCATCGGAAAACTGCAGCTCGCCATTGGGACGTGTCAGTTCTTGGAAATGGACTTGTTGTGGCCAGGAAAGGCGCAGGACGGAGGTGACCAGGCGAGAGTTGTGGAGGGAGTCTGCGATGGTTAGAGAGCAGCGGGGCCGCTCCGACGGAAGGTCCGAAGAGTCGGACCGCGGTTCCGAGCCGGTAGCGGGCCTCCCGCAGCGGGGTGAGCCGTGGGCGAATGTTCAATTGGATGTTTGTATACGTCCAGTCCTACTTACAACGGTAGTGCGCATTATCACGAGAATCAGAATCCATCCACCAGTGACCTGCCTCCATCACGCATACCGCCACTGACCTGCCTCCATCACGCATACAGCCATGAACCACGATTGATCCATGTGGCCGGTCGCTGCAATTGAATGCTGGCGAAACAGTATCCATCCAGCACCCCGCGACGCTCCATATCTCCGCCGCAGTCTCAAACGCCCTCTGGGACTTGTCGAAATGGACGCGAACATCACGCCCCCGCGCGCCGCCAAACACCAGCGCACCGGCAAAACGCGGGATTCCATTTCGGCTGGCACGGAAGACGATGCGACTCCTCGCCCTCTGCCCTCGATCAGCCATCCGTTGGCCGCCATGCCTCCTCCCACACTGCCGCACGCTGCCCCGGTGTCCCGACTGCCGGACGCCGTGTCTCGATCTTCCGAGTCGGAAGCGTACAGTGTGGGAAGCAGTACGGGCGAGAAGCGCAGAAGAACGGGCGGCTCCAGTCCCACCAAAGGCCTCGACGATAGACAGTATGCAAAATACGCGGTTGCCGTGCGGGGCATCACCCAAATTCGAGATTTGCCGGTCGCCATGCACGAGCTGGCCATCGCCATGCGCACATACGGGAAAGGCGTGGGCGTGCTCTCAAAGTGCCACTTGCCATGGAGCAGCGAAATTGGTTCGGGAATCGAGCGGGAGGACCAGCTGATTTTTGCGTATGGTGAGGAAGCCGCCAAAAGAGAGGCATTGGGACAGGCTCCGAAGCTGGCGTGGACGACACGCATTGTACAGCGAGCGCTTCACAATGAGCAGAGCCACTGCTATGAGGCGGCATGGAACTGCGGTGTACACGACTTCATTATGGACAAGACGATACGCAATACACCGCACGCCAACAAAATCCGCTGGGACAATATGTATGTCTGCTACTACCTCTGCTCAGATGTGGCACTTCTTGGTATCCGCGCAACGCTAATTTCCGCCTAGAACGAATGCTCGCATTCATCCACCAGACCTGATTCCCGAACTCAACAAGCGACGAGCCGACTCTAAGAAGGTCGACTTTTGTCTCTCACTAGAGCTCGATCCCAGTGTGGGAACCACCCTCTTCCAAGCTGGTATCGATTCTCTGAACCACACGGATTACACGGGCATCAGGTACAATCCCATCGCCATTAGCATCGAAACAAAGGCCTCCTTGGCCGGAGACGCCGAAGCAACCTTACAGCTCTCTACCTGGTGTACAGCGCATGTCCGCTTCCTGAAAACGCTGTTGACCAAGGCCGGGAATGCACTGGTGCCCATACCGCCCCTGCCAGTCATCATGATTGTGGGACATGCGTGGTATT
The DNA here is from genome assembly GCA_000504405.2 of Mycosphaerella sp. Ston1. Classification (NCBI taxonomy): domain Eukaryota; kingdom Fungi; phylum Ascomycota; class Dothideomycetes; order Mycosphaerellales; family Mycosphaerellaceae; genus Mycosphaerella; species Mycosphaerella sp. Ston1. Next base: position 8,203 of record KZ105324.1, read on the forward strand.
TCTATTGCATTGAAGATCGAGGTTCATCTGCAGTACGTTATCAACAAGCTCTCCAGTTCCCGCTCCGTGCTCGCACTGACTATGACCGATATAGATCCTGTGGCATGAGGATGCAATTGGCAAAACAGATAGTCTTCTTGGCACTTACAAAATCATTGCGGGATTGCAGTACCTGATTAACTGGGTGGAGACGACGTATCGGCCGTGGTTCGTAAAGCACATCCTGGATCCGCTGCTGAGTGCCGCGCAGCATGAACTTGTGGAGGTTCCCGACAAGCTCTGATAGATCTGGCGGATACTCTCTCTTCCAGCGCCGAGGCCCTCGTCACAAACCTCACTCGTCCCTCGCCCACCTTCCAACGCTGCTGGCGTGTGCTCAAGGTCATGACTCGTAGCGTATAGCGGCCAGCGATCCGCTCCTCCGAACGGAGCCCTGCTCACGATACTACAGACAACGAGATTATCTAGCAAGGAAAGATTAGGCTATGGCACAGGACGAGGCTGTCGCTAAGCAGGAAAGAGGGATGGGATCTGTTTGTTTGATCATGAACCACACTATGCTACACTACACTACAGCTGCGGCATGTCTCGAACATTGCACTGCTTAGTCGATCTACATACGACGTGTTCGCGCATAGTAGACAATACCATGAAGGTGTTCGTACAGGCCAGACCAGAACAAAGAACAATCGAGATACTCACGACACCTCATGGCTGTTGGTGCAGATCACATTACCACGGGTAGCGTGTCCGTGTCCCTAGGGATACAGTATATCCACCTCGACTGGACCTCCTCTGACCTGAGTGTGGGTGTAGGAGGTCGTGATGTTGCTCTTCACCAAGCGCCAATAGTGTACGGGGGACGCCCGGTATACTGTTGGTCCTTCGTGACCTCCCTCCGCTGAGCCTCTTCCTCTTCCTCTTCTCGCTCTCCTTCAGCCACAAAGGCAGCTCGCCAACATCTCTACAAGCTGAATCGACCAATACCTTAACGACACGACTCCCTCGCTGGCGCACAAAGTCTTTCGTGCAACATCTCCACGCCACAGACACAAGAACACCACGATGCCACCTACCACCGGTCGACCTTCTGAGCCATCTGGGTATCGCGTCACTCCAGCTTTTCAGACACTATGGGAGGCTCCCCTACACCCATGCCAGCCAGGCTTTCAGTGTTCAAATCGCAGACACTTGGCTCCTCTTGCCTTTGAAACAATCAATCCAACCAACCCACCAATCTATCGACCTTTCGATCCATCAGTCCGTCAATTCATCAATCCGTCAATCCATCAATCCATCAATCCATCAATCCATCAGTCCATCAACCAATCCACCGAATACGCAGTCATCTGGACTATCGGCAAGTCGGTCATTCTCGAATCTCAGAAGGAAAGGAAATATCTCCCATGTCTCGTCTTGAGCAGACGGGGCGACGGAGATGGATGTGCACAGCACCAAGGTCGACTCCTCAGCTCAATTGGAAGTGTCGTGTACGTTCCAATAGGGCAATGTCAGTAGATAGCAGAGCAGGCAAGGATAGGAATGCAACCCATCAATCCACCAACCCATCAATCCATCAACCAATCAACCGAATACGCAGTTATCTGGACTATCGGCAAGTCGGTCATTCTAGAATCTTTCAGAAGGAAAGGAAAAATCTCCCATGTCTTGAGCAGACGGGGCGACGGAGATGGATGTGCACAGCACCAAGGTCGACCAAGGTCGACTCAGCTCAATTGGAAGTCGTGTACGGTTCCAATAGGGCAATGTCAGTAGATAGCAGACAGAGCAGGCAAGGATAGGAATGCCAATGGAGATGAGATGTGAGGGGTGAGAGAGAGGGAGAGAGAGAGAGAGAAAGAAGCAAAGGAGAAGAAAAGCGAAGGAGAAGAAACAGAAGAGAAGCGAAAGAGAAGAAACAGAAGAGAAAACGAGCAGGAGAGTCTGGCCAGCTCTTCGGTTCTTCTTCTCTTCTCTTCCAGTGCGTGCCTTCTCCCTTTTCACCGCTTTCTTTTCTCCTCCTCCTCCTCCTCCTCCTCCTCGTCGTGTCGCAGCAATCGGGATGTCGAAGACAATAATAGCAAAATGGCCGGCCGTTCATGGCACGGGCGGGACTTCTGGTGGGCCGGCGGAGAGAGTGGCCTGCAGGGGAAAGCCGAAAAAGAATGGAAGGCAGTGTTTACCTACCAAGCAACAAATCAAATGAAAAAAAACAAATGGAAAATCAAATGGAAAAAAAAAAGCTACGTGTTCGAAACTCCCGGGAGCCTACGTTTGCTTTGCTTTTGCTTTGCTTTCCTACTGCATACATACTAAATACACACGAGAGAGTATAATATACCTAGTCCGATCAGATCAATACAGAGATTTAATTAAGATTTATTGAGTCTGTCTGGTAAGTCAGGTAGTGATGTGTATCTACGTCTACGTCTTATCGCTATTGTCGGCAGTGCTTGACTCCCGAGTCTAGTTACACTACCCTTCCTTACCTGGCTGGTATGGAACCAGATTCCTTCTTTGTCGAACAGGATGCGACTGAGCATGTATGGTAAGGTAAAGGTAAGGTAAGGTATGGAAAAGCTGATGTGGCGAGAACTACCTATATACGGCGAACTGGCTGGCCTGCTACACCAACCAGACTGACCGACCGTAAGTAAGGTACACTTGTGCAGCAAAGAGAATGCGGTCGAGACGAGACGAGTCTCGTCTCGTCTCGTCTCGTCTCGACGCAATCACAAATCCTCATCGCTCACGACGTCCACAGGCATGTGATTCTGCTCGTAGTCTAGCGAGTTGACCTCCGAAGAAGAAGATGCTGCAGATGAAGAAGGAGGGGCGTGAGTCTGTGGCATAGAAGAAGAAGAAGATGCTTCTTCTTCTATATGTTCGGTACCAGTCGACGACGCAGCGCAAAGGGCAGCTTCGAGCTGGAAGACGATGGCGCTACATCTGGCCAGCTGGACCAGCGTGTAGCTACAGTCGCCTACGGCCAAGGCTTGATGCGACGCGTGCAAGGCCCGCTCGAACTCGGCAAAGGCACTATTGGGGTTGATGTTGCGGGCTGGAAAGAGGGGGACCAGGAGTGCGCTGTGGACGTGCTGTGGCTTCTCCGTCTTCTGCTGCTGCGTCTTCTTCGTCTTCGTCTTCGTCTTCTTCTTCTGCGAAGGAGACTCGGCCGTCGGGAACTCTGTCGGCGGGATACTGGGCACAACTTCTATTGGTGCCTTTGCCTCGCGGAAAGGCTGCTGGCGCGATCCGAGAACAGATGGCGATGTGTCGGAGTTGCTGAGGTGAAGAATCGGCCGCAAAGCCATGCTCGCACGGACCAGTGTAGTTAACGCTGTCATGCCCACCACCAACCATACATTAGTGCAAGCCAGAGAGAGAGCCGTAGCCGTGCGCGCGCGCGAGTGGGCGTGCTTACAGAAGACCTCGTCGTCGCCTGGCCCGAACGCTGGCATATTGCGACGAATCCACTTGATCAGGTTGCACTTGTGCTTGTCCTCGTTGGCATCTTGCTCCCACGCCAGCCGGTCGTACAGCGCATTGAGATGTTCTGGCAGGACTGTACTCAGAGACGCAATAGACGAGTCCGAGAAGAAGGCTTCGATGATCGGTCTGGCGGTCTTGTAGTCGTGTCGGGCCATGATATTTGCTCTGATACTCTCTCTCTCTCTCTCTCTCTCTCTCGCTGACCATCGGCGTGGATGTCGTCTTCCTTAGTAGGAACGAGAGAGGGGAATTGTCAGTACTTGCAACCACGCCGTGGTTCATCGTTAGCAAACTATGGTTGGTGGACGTGGTAGTAGTACTTGCATAGCGCAAGTGAGTACAGTATTCGGGCCCGAAAATGGTAAACAAGTCCAAAGAATATACCACAGAGAAAAGGAAAATCAACTTCGCCATCGCTATCGCCATCGCCATCCCGTCGGTCTTGCAGCAAGAACAGCCAAGATCTCCATCCAGTCATGTACTCTACAACCAACATTGTAGCAGAAGTCGACCTTGGCAAGAAGCACGCACGTCGAAACGAGGGCAGAGCATCATACATACCTAAATCGAGGCCTCCAATCTTCGCAACAACAACGATAAGGACGGAGAAGAGACGAGGAGGAGGAGGACAAGTACAAACAGAGATAAAGGAGGAGGAGGAGGAGGAGGAGAAGAAGAAGAATCTGCCTCTGAGACCACCACCATCGCCATCGCCATCGCCATGTCCAGATGAAAGGAAGAAAAGCAAGCAACTCGACGAGACGTCTCGGGTGGTCGCGCCAACAGAACCCCCTCATGTCGAGACCAAGGGCAGAGTCGGCCTCGTCGTGGTCAAGATGTTTTCGTTGATGCTCTGTCTCCTGCTCTTCATATTCATCACTCAGCCTGGACCGCTTTACCTCTTACTGGGCGGTCCTTCTTCTCAACATCCCCCCTCCACTCTGGTCCCGTGGCACCAGCAGAACGAAAGTTGCCGTTCAACGCTCATGAGACAAACTATCGCCAATGTGTCCCGACAGGCCGTGGAGTTGCCGCAGCAGTACCAGGCCCGAAGAGCATTCTGGAGCGGACCTCGGGGGGACCAGCAGCAAGTCGAGGTCATATTCGAGAGTTGGTTCGGAGCGATCAAGACAGTAGGCGAGAGCATGCGCGTTCGCAGTAGTGCGACACAGGCGACAGTAGGCAGAGTGAGGAGAGCGCATCATCGCCCATCGCTGTGGCAGACGTGGGTCGTGCTGGTCGGAATCCAGATGCGCCGTCACGAGCCAGCATCCCCCACAGAAGAATCGTACTGGCCAACACGGATGCTGCGCTGGTATATGGACATGCTGATCCACGATCACGTCGCCTTCCAGGCGAGCCGCGCCCGCAGTGAAGCATTCGCGAAATGTCACGTCGACGAGATCTTAGTCAGGACAAAAGGCCTGTCGATTCTCGCCAAAGGATTGGCAGCAGTGGCACAGCTTCCCGACGCCGTCCTTTACGACGATAGCAAGCAGCTCGCGATGGCGGCCGAGCAGGGCCATGGCGCGACTCTCGCCTGGCGGCAATGCCAGGCACATGTACTGGATGATCTGCAGTGGATCGCGCGACCTGATGTGACGGCTGCTCCTGTGCCCGCCGAGATGGTGCCCGGCGTCCTGCTCGAATGGATGGGCCTCGCTGCTGCTGCTGTGCCGGTTGCGCCAGCAGCGCGCGCGAGGGTCTTGGCCACGATGGTGCTGGCGGCTTATCTGGAGCCGGAGCGGTTGGCGGAATGGGTGCACGAGTCCCAGGAAGCTCTCGACGAGTGTGCGCAGGTTGAGGTGGATGCAGTCCGATTCTCATATTGAGCAAGCTTGTTACAAGCGGTGGGTGCTTGGCGCCAGTTTCCGAGTAGTTTACATCATATTGAGCATTCCGACATAACCAGTTTGATGCACTGAGGGACCACAACTGGACCTCTCTTCTATCTATCCTCGAAGATTTTGTTCAACTTCTTGTAATCTACTACAAAGTAGCTTGTATTCTCATTATAACCTATATATACCATGCACGGATGTTCTTATGCTCGAGTTACAACCCGTGCACTAATGTTATTGTGCTCGAGTTACAACCCGTGCACGGCCACTATAACCCGTGCATCAGTTGCATAGGTCTCGAGTTATAACCTTTGCATTAGCACAGAGCTATATATACTATATACATGTTTTCATTATGCTTGAGTTATAGGTATATGCACTAAAACAAAAACATATATATACTATACACGAATTATAAAGTGCTTAAGTTAGAATCTATAGAAGATTAGAAATCCTACGCATATCGTGTACGGGTTACGTACGCTGCGCTTGAGTTGTAATCTGTATACTAATAATATGTCTTACGGGCTTACCCGTTAGTAGCACGGAACTCTCGTCGGCCTATCTCTTCCCTCTCTTCTCTTCTACGTAGGCGTAGGTGGCCTGTCTCTTCTCTTCTACGTAGGCGTTACAGGTATATACGTCGTAGGCGGCCTAACTCTTCTCTCTCTTCTCTTCTCGGCCTGCCTGCCTGCCTGTCTCTTCTCTTCTCGGTACTCTCTTCTCTTCTCGGTACTCTCTTCTCTTCTCGGTAGGCTATCTCTTCTTCTCTTCTCTTCTCGGTAGGCTATCTCTTCTCTTCTCGGCCTGCCTGTCTCTGTCTCTCTGTCTCTTCTTCTCGGCCTGCCTGTCTTTACCTTCTCTGACTCTTCTCCTCTCGGCCTGCCTGTCTTTTCTCTGTCTCTTCTCTTCTCTTCTCGGCCTGCCTGTCTCTATCTCTTCTGTTTCTTCTCTGTCTCTGTCTCCTCTCCGCCTGCCTGTCTCTGTCTCTTCTGTCTCTTCTCTTCTCTTCTTCTCGGCCTGCCTGTCTCTGTCTCTTCTCTTCTCTTCTCTTCTCCTCTCGGCTGCGTGTCTCTATTCCTTCTCTTCTCTTCTTTCCCCCGGAGGCTACTGCGTAGTGCTTTTTCCTTTGCGCCTGTAGCGGGCTTTCCTCTTCTCTTCGGGCTTTCCTTTTCTCTTCGGGCTTACCCGCGAATTTTGAAGTTCAGAACGGAGAAACGTTTACCTAGTACGCCCCACCGCCAAAGATCGCGCCAATTAGAGCGTGCGCTTTCGAGACGACTTTTCCAGGCCTTTACTCCCCCCTACGCCTAACCTACGCTGCGCTTTGGAAGGCTAGGAGGTCGTTCCGTGCTAATAACAACCTATGCACGGATTATGCAATGCTTGAGTTGAAACCTAGAGAGAATAATACAGAATATGCACAGGTTACGTTATGCTTAAGTTAGTATCCATGCACTAATATAATAACCTGTGCACGCTATGCACGAGTTATGATATGCTTGAGTTAGAATCCATGGAAATGTGCATGAGTTACGTTGTGCTTGTCTTGTAACCCATGCACCAATACGAAACCACGAGACACCAGCTACATCTAACGTGCGTCGCTATTTGCCTGCAGCGTCTCGAGACTATAATCTATAATATAAGCTATATTATGAAGTCTGGGAATGTGAAGTCTGCCGCTCGATATCGTGCAATGTTGCACAAGTTCTGAGTTGCAAGTCACATTCCCTCGATCCTGCCTTCTCAACAGGGCTCGTGGGCGCCTGTTGCTCGTCCTCCTACTACATCTTCTACACTACATGTACCTGATTATGATCGTCGTACTCATACTGAAAAGCATATGGCGCGAACGCGGAAGGGACTGAACAGTGCCGGCATCACTTCCGCTGCAACACCAGCTATCGCGCGAAAAAAACACCTACCTCCGGCTGCGCGTCCGCGTGCAACGACTACAAAGAAGTCGCAGCTTGTGTTAGACCGATCCGCTGTCATTGCTTCGACGGAGGAGGACACTCCGCCTGACGAGGACACTCCGCCCGACGAGGACACTCCGCCCGACGAGGACACTTCACCCCACGAGGACACACCGTCCGACGATGACACTCACCACGACGAGAATACTACCCATAACAGCAGCGTATCCGCCGATCACGAAACACTCAGTAGCCAAGCACGCCTCGACCAGCTTGTGGCCGCACTTGCCCTCCGTCGTGAGCATGAACTCAGCGAGGATGGCGAGGAGAGCGACGAGGAGGACGACCAGGAGGGTGGCAGCGCCAGTGAACTTGATAATACCAAGACAAGGATATATCGTCAAGCCGACAGAAACGCTCAGAATGCATTGGAGGTGTTTCGAGCTTGGTGGTGGGAGAACGCGACAATCGATGATACGCGCAACTCGTATTGGGTATCAAGCGGCATTGTAGCGCGTATCGAACCACGGGACAGGGAAGAAATGCTCGAGATGCTGCAGAGCTCAACGAAACCAGGAGCGCAAAGCGCGTTCAAAAGGCTGCAGAAAGAGATGCGATGGCCAGATGGGTTGCTGACTATGTACGCTATCTTTGGGGGAAATATGCACGGCAGCCGTCAATTCATGGACGGTATACTCAAGACAGTCAAACTCGTACGGTCTCGAAAGAAGGGCATGCGTATATTAAAAGACCAACAACGTGCCCGGCTCAAAGGAGACTCGACAAAACGTGGACTCAAAATGCGAGGAGTGAAGAGTGCAGGCACAACCGAATGGACGCCACACGATGCGCGCGAGGCAGCAAAGGTTGCTGCAGGGGAGGAGCCTGAGTCGGAGGACGGCATCGATGAGGATAACGAGACGGTCATGGTGGAGGTAGCAGTGGGCAAGTTAAAGGTAGATGCTCAAGCACGTTCGGCGGGCTCCAGGGTAAGGCGACGCTCGACGTCTAGTAGCTTCAGCTTCCGCCGCCCAAGGGAGAGAGGACGACAGGGCGTAGAGGCAGGTCCTAGGCACGGCGAGGGTCAGGCTGAGGACCATCACGAGCACGAACCTGAACCTGGGGAGGATGCAGACCAGGACGAGGACGGGCATCAGGAGGATGTAGATCAGGACGAGGACGAGAATGATGAGGATGCAGATCAGGACGAGGACGAGAACGAGGAGGATGCAGATCAGGACGAACACGAGGACGAGAATGAGGAGGAGGAGAACGAGGACGAGACAATTCATAGCGGAGTCGACCTGTCCATGCGTTCTGTTGAGAAAGGGAGAAAGACAGCTTCCTCCCGTCTGCTTGACGACGACTGTTCCCTTGACAATAGTCTCGAATTCAACGACAGCTCCCACTTCGACTTTGACAATGGATGGGAGCACGAAAGTGACGCGAACGCGGACGCGAACGCGAACGCGAACTTTGCGGGGGCGGGGACATCTTTCCGCAACTCACTCGAGCTCGACACCTCGTCCCACCTTCATCCTCATCCTCATCACCGACAATTCCAATGCACTGCCGCACCAAGCACGAGCACATCACAGCACTACTCCAGCCACAGCGACAGCGCCAGTCACGAGCGCCGGGCTGCACCTGCTCAACCGCACCAGCTCCCCCTCGCCGCCGCCGCATTCCACGCCGGGGCGTCCAACACCACCAAGGCGACGACGACCTTCCGCACCTACGATCACGTCGACAACGACGACAACGACGACAACGACGACAAACTACCCAACATGACGACAACCGCCACGAAGCGCGCCTTTTCCGAGACGCTCGAGATCAATGATCGCCCGCTCAAGCGCCGACACCTCGAGCATATGAAGTCAGCAAGCAGCGCTGCAGTGGAGGTAGTAAACAAGGCAGTGCAGCTCTCGCGCCCCGATGCACTCAGCAGTTGGCTCACTGTCATGGCTGGAGACACATCGCCATCCTTTCAGGTCATCTTTGTTTCGTCAACTCATACTGCCGCCGGTGACGAGGTGTGCCGTCCTGGTGGGCGTTGTTGTGTGCTCTTCCAGGATGACTCTAGCACAGACAGCGCACAGGCTGGCGGGGCTGATCAAGCATACACAGCATGTGCTTACCTGGACAAGAGCGTAGACAGGCCACAGCTGCGTATTTACCACCCGGGCTCTGGGAGCATGCAGACGATTGAGGATATGATGCGCACCGTCGCCGACTTGGACGAGGAGCAGGATACGAGCCCGGACTGCGAGGACGGGCCTTGGGACCTTGTGGAAGAAGTCTTCGCTCCTGGAACACCAGACTTTGCATGGGGAGCGCTGATCGCGGTTGCGTCGTGCCTCTGTGCTCGCCGACCAATACCGGAACTTGTGTGCTTTCCACCACTCTGGTCATATGCTATTGCCATTCTACGTGTTGCGTCAGCTGCTGACACTGCCGCCGACGGCACTCAAGTACTGGAGTCCGCTTTAGATGCCCTCTCTGCGTCATGTCCTCCCGCCAAAACAGTCATCGAGAAAGTTCATGCTGCGACACACACCGAGTCTCGGGAACGAGCGTCCAATGTACACTTGGCTGCATGGAAGCGTGCCCTGGCTCAGGCCGAGCGCGATTGCGCCGCACTGGAAGATATGTCGCTCGTAGCCCAAGAGCTGTCCGCCAACGCAGCCTTTATCGCCTCCCTGTCCTCTATTGCGCTCTCCAGATATGATGGGCCAACAGCAGATGTGAACGCGGCTGAGATTAGAGAAAGCATCGCCTCTGTTGAAGCGTCGCTGCAAGCTCAGCGCGGCCTGACTAGCAAGTACGCTGTCTCTGAGAGGTCTCGCTTAGAGAAGCAGCTGAATACGCTGAAGTCGACTCTTGCGCAGGCGAATGCAGGAAGCCCACTCAAGATCGTGCAGTCGCGCATGTGCGAGCTAGCGGGCTTCTTCGCGGCACGACACTTTGAGTATCAAGGGGAGAAGGTGTTGTTCAAGACAGCTCATCAGATGTAGATAGACACCTCTGGCACAACAGCGTTCCTACTTACCGCGCCATCAATCCTACAGGCTCATTACCACGCAGCGGTATCGTTACTACTAAGAACAGCAGCAGCACGACATACTTGATACGAGAACGCTTCCTCCATGCGTTCCTTCATACCGTCTACCGACCTTTTGACCAAGCCACTCCGGCCTTTGCCTACCGACGTCCAGTCTTTACCGACATCCAGCCCGTACTATTGTAAACGGATTTATTCACCTTGATCCATCATCTGAGTCTCTTCAACGCACTGTTTCACGAAGTCTGCTTGACTTGTTCGAGCTAGCCAACTATACCGACTAAGCACTAATCGACCTCCGGTCCTTGTCTACCGACCTCCAGAGTCCAGTACTAACAGACATCTAGTCCCTACTACTGCAAAGGAGTTGTCGCTGCGCACCTCTTTACAGCGTCAGGCCTACTAATCCTTTACCTTACATACCAGGCACATTATATGATCCGAGCGACAGCAACGTGCTCCCGCCGAACACACCTTCTTCAATTACTAGTTGTCCAATTTTCATCCGCCGACTCCTCCTTAATGCACTACTTCATCTTTAGCTCGCATGCCTGGCATATTACATGCCGCGCGACAGCAACTTGCATCCTCTGATTCCAACTTTTTCTCCATCTCTATAATATAGCCCGACCGTGTTACTACTACCGCTGCGGTTGCATAGCCATCGGTAAACTTGCAAGGAGGCTAACAACTCGCTACGACTAGATTTCTTTTCGTAGCAGCGTACGCCGACTTTATCGTACAAAGTACTTCGAAGGCTAGCCAAAGCGTTAACTCCTACTTCGAATACCGGCCGGACACGCGATAGAACCCTCCTCTCGGACATCGTAAGGAGACAGGTTAGTTCTATAGATATAACACATAAATCCGTTCCTAGCCTACTATCTGCCGACTGTAATTTCTAATAATTCCACGACAATAAGAGTCTTGGAATGCACTCTCACACAACGACTAACGACAACAGTCGAGAGTCGGTTTATATACTTATAATCTGCTAATACGTGTCGCAAAGAATATCCTTGCAGAGTTACTAGAGGTCTAGTTATATTGTTCCTGTATCCTTTTGTGCACATTTGTTGTATATATACCTATGCTCGGAGAGCGTAGGAAGTATTACACAAATCTGGTAAGTCTAACCCGAGCATCGCTGCGCGGATTGTATATCCCGCATAATTGCACGAGTTGAACCCTTGCATTTGTGCTTTGGTTCTACTTTGCGCACAGATGCATAGGTTACTAGTTTTATATATCTTCTCTACCTATAAAGGTTAGTAGTAGAGTATATAAA
>KZ105327.1:0-33817 GCA_000504405.2 Mycosphaerella sp. Ston1
GAAGAAGAAAAGTCATAAGAAGTTGAATACCCCCACGATGGGAAAGAGCATATGTCCATGCATGGATTGATGATAGATTTGATGATGAGAGATGATGTATTTTTGATAGATACTGCATGGCATGGTGATGGAAATGGAAATGGAAATGATGGAAATGATGGAAATGACGGAAATGATGGCTGGCCATATGATTGATTGGTTCTAGAGAAGCCATCATGAGCATTCATTTGTTGTATTCAAGTTCAGAGCCGATGACCATGAAAGCGCTGGTCAAGTCCCCAGTGGAGGTAGGTATGGGAAGACGTGTGAAGTGTGTCTACCTTACCTTGTCTTACTTTCCAATGTCTAGGTAATATCATTTACGACGTAATTGAAGTGTGTGTGTGGCAATTTTATTCCAGCAGTCAAACAGTACATGCACGTAAGTCAGTCAGTACACAGAGTGTGACAAGAGAGAAAGTGAGACGACAGCAGTGCTTCTGTCTGTCTGTCTGTCTGTCCCTTGCATACATCACGTTCGTTAGACATTTATTGACAGCTTGGTCAGCTTGCATGATCCTTCCTACCTTCTTGTTTATTGTTTGATTGTTTTATTGTTTCTTCCATCATTCGGAGCAGCAGCCAATAGTCCCCGTCACACGGTGTCGCAATGGTTCGGCTCCTCTCGTCGCTTAGATAGGTACTGTATGTACTGGATCGTATCTATGCCGGTGTTGTGATTTGTACTACCTTACGGATGCACTCCACTGCAAGGCACATGCAAGGTGTGTGAGTGGCTGCAATAAATCCTCTCCAATGTGTCTCGGTTGCACAGATGAGATGAAGTCGGTTATTGTTGTTGTTAATATCATTACCTATCATTAGTTCTAGAGGGCTGTCGGGGGGCGTTTGTTATAGCGGGTAGATCCTAGGATGTCATGGTTGGTTTACTGCCTATACTGTCGTTAAATGTATCTGCCTTTGAGGTTATTCGAGGATGGAAAGACAAGTTCATGTACTAATAGGCAAGGTATATATGTATGAGCCGCGATGACGCATATGTCGCCGTCGCAGATACCGGAGTGGAGCACCTTAGCAGGCAGTGTTGAGAGCCAGCGACGAACGCTTGGATGCGAGGTTGACCGTTGATGTGGATTCGCGCGCAGGGATGCAGCCTGTGAAGTTTTGCAGTGCGGAAGTCTGGACTGGTCGGAGGAGCAAGCAGCGCTCAGTGCTGAGAAGAAGACAGACGGGCTTGGCAGCGGTGGCGGGCGGACGGACGGGCGGGCGGGCTGATTCGCTGCTGGAGGGGCCCTTCAATTGCTATTGAAACATTGATTGAAAGTTACGCGTGAAGTCCAGACAATTATACCTTAGTAAAGGACTGAAGGTCCATTGCCGTCCCCAGAAGGAAGGAACAACCGCCGCTTATTACAGCTCGCCTGCCACATGTACTGCCGCTAGTCTGCTCCCTTACCTTTGACCTGACTGTCCGTAATCGCGTGGCCACAAACGCCAGACTGCTCGATACGGCTCCCTCCCTATACACAACGTCTCACTGAGGTGGTGAGCGCACTGAGCACCGGACTGCAACTTCCTCCATGCAACTACTGTGCCCATCCCAGCCGCGGATCCATTGTCCCCTGCTCTGCGCTGCTGCACGGACAACACCTGAACCAACCTCGCACAGTCACACCCAGCAGGCTCTCATCAGTCACCACGCTGAGCGGCTGAGGTGTGCCCACTGCCCAGTGCCAACTGCCCACTACTGCTGCCCACTAAGGTACTGCCCAGCTCACCACCGGCCGCCACCGCAGAGCATGTCGTAAATGGAGCTGGATGGGAAGCATACACCATGCACAGGTAATCGCCCGGCGACGACCACGACGACCACGACAACGACCACCGCCACCACCATCGCCACCACCACTCACCACTGTGTCTTGTGTGCCCCCTCGCATCGGCTCCGGCTCTGGTCCCCCCGTCCCCCCGCCCCCTTCCCCGCCGTCTAAGTTGCACTGTTGCACTGTTGCAGTAAAGTAGCGGAACCGCACAGCAATAACAAAACCTACTACTAGCTGCTAGCCTAGCTTGATGTGCCAGCATCATGGACGCCGACGCCAGCGCTGCGGAGCCCGCTGCCGCTGCTGTTCATGATGATCACGACCTGGATCACTGCGACCACACCCCGGCTCTCTTCAATGTGGCACGGTCGGCGTCTCTGGACGAGGGTTCTACGGCAGGCTCGGCGACGGATCCGCAGATGAATTTAGTAAACTCTGCTCTACCCAATCTGCTGAACCTACAACCCAACCAGCATGCCGCCGTCGACGCGAATGCCAGCGCATCGTCACCGTCCTTGCCTCGTCCGCACAACACTCGATTTCAGTTGCGGTCGGTGTCTGGCCCAGCTGCCACTCACTCCAACAACAACTCCTTGAACAACGCGCGCTCCCACCCCCTCCACCTGCCCTCGCGTCCTGCCGGCACAGTCAGAGACATGGCGAGCAGGTTCGACCGGAGTGCGGTTCCGAGCCATGAGCTGCCCCCGCTGACGCTGAACCTCGCCGACCGTGACCGAGACCGACGACCCTCAGTACCCGGAAAGACGACGCCCAGATCGCCAGTCAGTGCGTCCAGCGGAGAGGCCAAGGACCGCGTGAAGTTGCAGAAGAAGCGGCCGGGCCACGCGCTCAAGGCACCGACCAAGTCACCGGAGACGTCGTTGGAGGCAAACAGCTCCTTCTCATCTGTCTCCACGACGCGAACGACACGCAGTCAACCGCACTCTGCTTTCACTCCGAAACAACGACTCACGTCACCGAGCAAACAGGCACGACCTCTCTTTGGCGAAATCACAGCAGACGGAAAGTGGAATGGCAACTTCGAGCTAGGAAATTACGGACCGCTACCGACATTCGAGAAAGCACCACGACGAGGCAGTGAGAGCAGTCTGGCGCTGGGACATGGACGTTCACACTCACATCAGGACATTTCTATGCCATCACTAGGCCCTCCATCGCTATACAAGCTCAGTCATAAGCGAAGTCGCAGTGATATGGATACTTTGCGGCCACAAGCTGTTCCCAGCATGCCGGATCTGGGAGCTCGAACCATCCCTACAATATATCCAACACCTCCCGACTCTGGCACGCGGACTTCGAGATCGCGACCGCCACCAGTGACTTCGCGAATACCCATCAGCAGCCGGCGATCAACCGACTCGACTTCATCTATCAGTAACCCGCCATATTCACGATCCGCATCTTCCATGTCGAACCACCGCCGGAAGCCGTCGAAATCTCCCACGCGGCCTAGCACTGCTCTGGGCAAAGAGAACAGTGCACCGGCGGCTCGAAACCGTTACGTCCCACCGCCTCTGCCCACCACTACCTCGAGACAAACCCTTTCCGCGAAGATCGTCGCACCTCTCCCAACATCTCCGCCGCTTCGATCATCACGGCCTAGGCAGCCCGTGAGCGCAGCGACCACTTCTGCCAGTCGCGCTCGAGCTGCAGAAAGGTTCGTGAATTCCAATGCGAATACTAGAGACACGAGGCGGCCCAGCGAACAATGGCTCGGAAAGCCGTACGATGCTCAGCAAGTGCGATCGCGCAGAAAAATACCAGAGCTGGACAAAGTGGACTTTGCAGAGCGCAGAGCGAGGATACAAAAGGCCATTACGGCGAGCTTGAATTCCAACGATTCCTACGAAAACGTGCGGAGCTCTTCTCGTAGTCAGTCTAGGAGCCAGACACGGAGTACCTCCCGAACTCACTTGCGGCCGGCAGGAAGTGCCGCTCAAGCTGTGTCTGGTGCAGAGAGACGTCGACCATCGAAAAACGGCGCCGCAGATGGCGTTACGAATGGGCACATTCGCGGTTTAAGCGTAGAGACGGCTGATGTGCTACCACCATCTAGCACAGAGCTTGTCACTGCGCAGACAGAAAATACTATGTTCGAGGAGGAAAGTCCGGTACTGGGACGGCTCGCTACTGATAGCGACTCAGTACAACCACAACCACAAATACAAACAAAGGCAACTCCGATCTTGCTTGCACCTGCGTTATACGAACCACAGAGCAGACCTCGGGCTCCCCCAGGAGCCATCGATGTTGTTCAGGATGCGCCTGCAGATGCTGTGCACAGTCCGAGTGTACTCGACAATATCATGCGAATGCGAGAGCGCAGTGGGTCCGATGTGAGTGGAGCGGGCACTGAGTTCGCGGACGACAGCACGTCCGCGCGAGACAGCGCCAGTGAGGCAGGCGAGAAGTGGGGACTTGGCAACGGCTCAGGCGCCGATCAAGGCTCGATACGTATTATGCTCGATGAGGAACCAAACTTCAACAACCATTTGGGGTCATGGCCGAAAGATCTGGAAAATGCACGCGATTCCCACACGGAGGACGATGTCCTCCGCACGCATGCTTACAACGAGCAAACCTTTGCTGCTATTGGATTCCAACAATCTTCAATCGAAGATCCACACGCGTACCCGAGCGATGAGCAGGTGACCACCCCTCGACGTCGACGCCCATCGCGAGATGATACGCTTCCGCCAGCTGTGCTGCATCCAGACACGGCGGCTCTAGTTACTGAGCAGGACACCACAGGCTCGGATGGCACAGTTGCTCGGGTTCTGGAATATTATCACAATACGGGCTCGCTCACTCCAGACATGTTACAAGAAATGCAGCACCGTATGGTAGATCTGCATCGGATCTCTGCTAATGGCGGATCCGATGGGATGATGATTCAAAGCTTGCTGGACAGCATCATGGAAAGCCAGCCGCCAGAGCAGCAGCGCACTCCAGAGAAGCAGATGCTGCAGCCAGCTACCTATGAGGTGCCACTCATCACTCCCGACACCCCACCCATGGGCGCCGGGTTTGTGCCGGGCACTGTCATTCTTTTCGGCCACGAAGCGCCGACACAAGAGGAGGATGATTTTGCGGCAAACATCCGCAAGGCGGACGAAGCCTGGGAGCAACAACGACGAGGCGGAGCTCCATTTGCGCCTGAAGACCACGAGGATAAGCCTATGCCTCCGCCGAAGGACTTTGGCTATACCCCTCGCTCAAGCATCGGCCCAGGTAGCGGGGCTTTCACTCCCAGTGCATCGGAGTCTGGGCTCAGGTTGTCCACGATATCGATCGCAGGAGGGGATCTCGACTTGCACGATATTCATGCTGCGGGCGATCGTGCCAGCCTCAGATCGCCAGGACACCATGTGGCATCTCCAGACTCTGCGATTGCGCCCCCTCTACCTGCTCATTCACCCCCGCCTGTGCCTGCAAGCACAGCACTCAAGCCCTCTTCGTTACCGGATGTGGCTGCAGCAACAAAGTGCGCTTCCGAAAGAGTGTCCGGCGAGTTATCACCTCGATTCCGTAAAAGCGCGTGGGGTCACTCTAACTCCAGACCTCCTTCTTCAAGACCTTCGATGGACAGTCAACGATACCCGGCCGGAGTTCCAGGATCTCAATCGTTGACATCCTTCTCAGAGTCCACCAGGATAGGCTCCATGGATACAGGAGCTGATAGTTCGGCGAAACTGCCGAAGAGCACATCACCGGGTCCCGAACAGAAGCGTCTTCTTAGGCGTCGGCACATCATCAAGGAGCTGCTCGACACCGAGAACTCTTATCATCAGGATCTGAAAATTATTGAGGACATCTACAAGGCTACTTGTACGCCTGAGCTCGTGCTGCCAGAAGACAAGAAAGTCCTATTTGGCAACTGTGACGAGGTTGAG
This sequence comes from Mycosphaerella sp. Ston1, assembly GCA_000504405.2. Lineage (NCBI taxonomy): Eukaryota > Fungi > Ascomycota > Dothideomycetes > Mycosphaerellales > Mycosphaerellaceae > Mycosphaerella > Mycosphaerella sp. Ston1. The sequence goes on from KZ105327.1 coordinate 5,738, forward strand.
AAGTTTGCTCTGCATTTCTACGATGAAATGCGCAAAGCTGCATCGCAGGTGTACAGCCCTCCCAAGCAGCATCGATGGATGAACAAGCGTTCAAGCTTCTCCACCACGCAAAGCGACGCAACATTCAATGTTTTTGCGGAGCCTGTGGACAATGAAAAGGATCAGACTACAACCATTGGACGTGCTTTCTTGATGAACATGTCGAGAATGGAGGAGGTGTATGGAACGTACCTCAAGAACCACGATGCCGCAAACCAGCGGCTGTCGGCGGTTCAAAGTACGACGACTGTGAAATGCTGGCTGGACGAGTGTCATGCCAATGCTAGCGACATAACATCTGCCTGGGATTTAGATTCGTTGCTCGTCAAGCCTACGCAACGTGTGGCCAAGTATCCGATGCTACTGCAGCAACTGCTGGAAGTCACGCCTGTGGGACATCCTGATCACTTGGATCTAAAAGTTGCGGCCAGAGACTCAATCGCCATGTTGACACGAATCAACGAAGCTAAGAAGCGTGCTGATCTGGTCGACCAGATTATCAATCCAGGAAAGCGGAAGGAAGTGGATATACGAAGTGGTCTGGCCAAAGCGTTCGGGCGCCGCACCGAGAAGCTCAAGGAGCGTGTCGGTATCGCTGAGGCGTTTCAAGATCCAGCATTCGACGATCTTGCACATAAATTTGGAGGCCACTTCATAAGACTGCAGATATGTATGAGGGATGTTCAGGACTACATGCATCGGACCGACAAAGCTATTGAGCTGATCAACAACTACGCGAACGCGCTTGAGCTTTTCACTGACGTATCACCGAGCTCGTTGCCGGAGATCGAGAGCAAGTTCCGCAAATACGGCCAGGTCATCCGAGACCTTACCCTCATCGCGTTTGGAGAGCACAAAGCCGACGTGCAGAAGCGGGTTCTCGCACCCATGATTCAATGTATCAAACTACACGAAGGGCCACAGAACGCAATCAACAAGCGAAAGAAGAAAATCGTAGATTATGCCAAATGCAAGTCGGACGAGCGGCGGGGCCAGAAGCCTGACAAGAAGACCGTTGAAGCCTCCGAGATCTACCTGGCGCTCAACGAACAGCTCAAGATCGATCTGCCGAGACTGTACCAATTGACTGCTCAGTTGGTCCAGAGCTGTCTCCACTGCTTCATTGACATTCAAATGAAGTGGCAGGGTACGTGGGAGAGGAAGCTCAAGCCGTTGCTGGAAGCTGTGGACATCCCAAGTACCGTGCAGCAGATTGAACCCGCATTCCTACCTGACTTTACCGAGATTGAGAAGAGGATCAACCAGCTATCGATCTGCAATGGTACGCTCAAGGTCGAAGCAACCAACTTCCTATCTCCGCAAACAACGCTTGTCGACCCGTCGGACACAGCGGCAAGCACCAGGCGGCCTTCCACTCTCGACGGCTCAAAGCGCACTCTGTCTATTGCTAGCGAATCATCCTCTGCTGGTCCAATCAACAGACGTCACAGTGGTATTCATTCTCCGCACTCAGAGATAAAAGTACCCGCCGACTCGAGGGCACGCTCAAATTCTGCCCTGACAAGTCGTCAAGCACCGACTCACACTCCTGGATCTGCTGCTAACCGGCCCTGGTCGAACTCAGTTGCGAACACGCCCAACTCTTCGTTCTCTGCCACTAGGCCAGCCACTTCCGACTCGCCGTCATATTCAAGCTACTTTCCTCGTCAGAGCAATGATGCGCAGCGTGTACATCGACCAGCATCCGATGCCACGTATTACACAGCTCGACCTACCCCCGCGGATGTGGAACAGCACAGGTTTTCTGGCCTGTTCAACTCTGCTTTGCCACCTGATGTCATGACGCCGGCACAAGATGTCGCGCCAGCACGCACAGCGCCCGCTGATATGCCTATTCTGTTTGTCTGTGCAAGCTTATTTGAGTTTAGCATAGACAGGACGCGCAAAGAAGGCGGCTACCCATATTTACAGTATGTGCAAGGCGAAGTTTTTGATGTCATGGCACAAAAGGGCGAGTTGTGGCTGGCGAAGAATCAGGATGATGCCAACAATGAGCTCGGCTGGATCTGGGAGCAACACTTCATCATTCTGTCGGCGGAGAACTAGGCGCCTCTGTCGAACACGGATGCTCTGACGGATCCAACAGACCAAATTACGGTCCGAAGAATTTTGCACAACAATTTGTGCACGACTGACACATCAATGGGACACACTTCCTTCTAATGACAGTGGCCGCGTTAAGCGGACTGGATTTTCTTTCGATTTGGTTCCTACTACCGTCCGTCCTGTATACATCTAGCGGGGGCGTTTGGCGGAAACATCTCGATGGGGTGGTACGCTTGACGTGCCGTGCCCACGAGCAAGCGAGGCGTTCGTTTCTTGTCGAAGAGCAACAGTGGTGCTGTTGCTTGTTTTACAGCTTTTTGAATAGACATATTTGTGGTCTGCGCTGTACCATAGCTACGAAAGGACACTGTCCGGATGACTTGCAAGGTGCTCGTCGCGGGCCCGTGTGTGAATGAGATGGCACCTGAGTGAAAAGTTCCTCGGTGATGGGCATATGTATAGTAGTAGAAGACGGGACGGAGTGAGAACTACAATGGAGACGGATTCCAAATGCACTTCAGTCTCCTTCTCGTTGTACGCATCTTTGCCGAGCTGGCTCTACGGTGCTGACGTTGTCGTTCGAGAGCACTGTATGTAAGCGACTTCCTGGCATCTGCCTGCCCGTTCATGCCCCCGTAAAGCGTATTCTAGCCAAGACACGCTAAGCCGTTGATTACTTCAGAACGTGCTCCAGAACTAGCGTACGGGACGACGACTATCCTTTCCTCCGTGTAGTGCAGATATATACCAGGTTGAAGGTATCGACATAAAAACACATATACTTTACATTTACATTTTCGGCGATTTGTCCAGAACATACACACACTCCCGCCATCACAGCTTCACGTTCCCAAATGACTACAACAGCGCTTTTCGGAAGCACCGGCGCTGTCGGCGGCGTCATTCTCAGCACACTGCTCGCAAGCGAGGCTTTCAGCTCCGTCAAGACCATCTCGCGACGGCTGCCCAAGGATACATCACCCAAGCTCGAAGCAATCCAAGAAGCCGACTCATCAACATGGGGCTCCAAGATCTCGACGCTCACCCCAAAGCCAGAAGTTGTGTTCAATGCGGTGGGCACGACTCGAGCCCAAGCCGGCGGGATTGAAGCTCAGAAGTTAATCGACCAGGATTTGTGTATAGAGATAGCCAAAGCTGCCAAGGAGGCTGGTGTCCAAACATATGTTTTCATCTCTAGCGCTGGCACGAGAGGCATGTTGGCTAGCTATGTTCCGTACTCGAAGATGAAAGTCGCTGTGGAGGATGCGATTCAGCATTTGGATTTCCCCCAGGCTATTATTGTGCGGCCTGGTATGATTCTTGCGCGTGAGAAGTCCAAGGCTCCTTTGGCGGAGGCAATTGTGGGGAGACTGCACTTCCTCGGCCAGGGGGTTCAGGATCGATTAGGTATGTTGGATTGTCTGTTCGACTTCGTTGATGAAATTATTGATTGTTGACTGACTGACTGGGGACGGACCTTTAGGCCAGGACCAGAAAGTTATTGGCAGAGCGGCAGTCGCTGCGGCTAAGCTTGCGCAAGAGGGCAAGGCGCCTTCGAAATATTGGGTCCTTGAGCAAGCCGATGTGGTCAGACTTGGCCGGACTGAGTGGAAGGAGTGAAAGGAATGCTATAGTTCTACCCTGTAGCAGATTACATGTGATTCGGACTCATGGCAGGATACATGCATGTCAGAGGACATATATGGAGATGATGAGATATAGAAGTGTAGTTCGTGAGAGATGTCGTTCATGTGCCTGAAATTTTGAACCACGTTGTACTCTACTCTACATGTACACCTAGGGTCGCACCAGAGCTGCCGCCAAGAAATAGTCAACTTCCTCCGTACCTTCGCTTAGCCTCTACTGTTGTACATGTTTGCGCGTGGGATATGTTAGGAAAAGATGGCGAAACGACCAGCGGAAGAATCTCTGGAGAGCACAATAGCAGACTCGCCGGCGCCCAAGAAGGCGCGTGTCCAGGATATACCAGACGAAGATGTACCTCCACCACCGCCGCCTCCGCCAGAAGTGAGCAATGGCCATCTAAATGGCGCTGAAGGGAATGGCGATTCTCGCGGTGACGAAGCGGTGGAAGGGCAGAACGACGAGGACGAAGAAGAGGACCGCTCAGCGACAACGCGACAGACAGCGCCTATGGAAGGCTATTCGGACCTATACCTCGACACGATAGCACGATCGCGGCTGGACTTCGACTTTGAAAAGCTCTGCTCCATCACACTCTCCAACATCAACGTATACGCCTGTCTCGTATGCGGCAAGTACTTCTCGGGACGAGGCGCAAAGACGCCAGCATATTTCCACGCGCTGGAAGAAGGGCACCATGTGTACATCAATATGGAGACGAAAAAGGTCTACGTGCTGCCTGAAGGATATGAAGTGAAGAACAAGAGTTTGGATGATATCAAAGTTGTCGTAGATCCACGCTTCACGCCCGAGGAAGTCAAGGCGATGGACAAGGAGCCCAAACCGCAGTGGGATTTGCTTGGGAGGAAATACATCCCAGGCTTCGTTGGACTGAACAATATCAAGGCGAACGACTACTTGAACGTCGTGGTACAAGCGTTGTCACATGTTGGGCCCTTGCGCAACTTTCTCATGCTCGAGGATCTGTCGTCGCGGCCTGAGCTGGTGAAGCGCTTCAGCGTTCTGGTTCGCAAGATGTGGAATCCCAAGGCTTTCAAGAAGCACGTTTCACCACACGAACTGATACAGAACATCTCGCTACAATCGGGCAAGAAGTTTTCTCTCACTGAACAAGCAGATCCAGTTGACTTCCTCAGCTGGTTTCTCAATAACCTCCATCTGGCACTAGGAGGCAGCAAAACGAAACCAAAATCTTCCATTATTCAGAAGATCTTCCAAGGGGCGCTTAAAGTGGAATCGCAAGAAATTTCAGCTCGAGCAGACGCAGGAGATCGACTTCGCTTTGAAGACACCGCCATCAAATCGCAGCAATCGCGCTTCATGATCCTCACCCTCGACCTCCCAGCCGCACCACTCTTCCAGGACGACGTCGAGAAGAACATCATCCCACAAGTCCCACTCACCACAGTACTGCAAAAGTACAACGGCATCGTCGCACAGGAAAGGATGAATACAAGGGTGCGGTACAGATTATTGCAGCCCTTGCCACCTTTCCTCATTATGCACGTCAAGCGCTTTCAACCCAATAAGTTTTTACAATCGCAACGGAACCCCACAATCGTCACTTTCAACCCAAGGTCGCTAGATATGAGCCCTTATGTGGAGCCAGATCCGAAACAGCATCCCATGGGAGAGCCGATCGTGTATGATTTGATTGCGAATGTCACGTATGAGGGTGTGAAAGTGCGAGACGACTCAGTCGAGGGGGAAGCAGAGCGTAAGGTATGGAAAGTGCAAGTCAAAGAAGGCGGCGACAGTAATCAGTGGTGGGAGATGCAAGACGATTTTCCGGTGGAGAAGGTCAATGCCGACCTGCTGGCTACGAAAGAGAGCTATGTTATGGTTTGGGAGAGACGGAAGGGAAAGACGAAGACGAAGGCGAAGGCTTGAAACTCATGCCGGAAGGCTCTTTTGTACAATATGTACCTTACCTTGCTCTTCGCGGAGAGCGAGTCCAGCGGATCGCTTATATTCTCTTCGGAACCCACAACAATGGACATATTGCTGTAGCAGCTCGGCCGAGCATTATATTCATGCCCTGATCGCTGTCAGACCACAAGAGAAGATGGCCAGAACTGATGTACAGTGCTTTATCAGTCTCCAGATCAGCAATGTTTTTGCAGATGTTTATTGACTGATGATCCTGATAATCAACACATAAGGATGTCGTTGATCAATGTCGTTGTCATCGTATCTCGAAGGTCGTTGAGCAACTAAAGAACCTGATCAGCAGCGCAGCCTGGACCTCGGCTTCCACATTCTGGCGCGTCATATTTCTCGACGACACCCTCGAGAGAAGGTCTGTACATGTATTTGTGAAACCACAGAACACGAAGAGACGCATACCAAGGATAGCGATCGAGAACAGAATATGGCGGACTCGCAGGGAAAGAAATTGATCCTTTACGTGGACATCATCAGTCCATTTGGATATATGGCATACTGGTTGACCAGGGTATGCATATCTAAATCCCAAAACACCACCTACATCCATCCATCCATCCATCCATCCAAACATAACTGTATATACATATAAACTAACACCCTCATGAAATCATCCAAAAGAACTCCCCAGCATTCACGCAATCCCCGATCCAAATCACCTACAAACCCATTCTCCTAGGCGGAGTCATGGCAGCGACCAAAAACACGCCACCACTGCAAATCCTCCACAAAAAAGAATACATCGAAAAAGAAAGACTCCGTACAGCCCACTCGCTGCACATCCCCATGCTCCAAACCATGCCCCAACCCTTTCCCCAACCCACGACAAACACGCAAAGAGCTTTGTCCTATATTTACCACAACCAAACCAAAAACATAAACAAAAATGATAATAATAATCAAACCCTCCTAATCAAAGCCTGCGACGCCATCTTCCACGCCTTCTGGGTGACCGGAGTAGAAAGCAATAAATCAATCAACGACCCCTCCGTCATCGCAGACATCCTCTTACAATCCGGAGGCGAGGAATTCACGGAAGCGTACGTGAGAGAGATTCTGCAAGGGTTGCAGAGTGAAGAGGCGAAAACGAATTTGAGGGGAAATACGGATGAGGCGTTGCGGAAAGGGGCGTTTGGGTTGCCGTGGTTTGTGGCGATTAAGGAAGAGGATGGGGAGAGAAAGGAGGAGGTGTTTTGGGGAGTGGATAGTGTGGGGAAGGTTTTGGAGTTTTTGGGAGTGGAGGTGCAGGGGGAAGGGGGGAGGTATAAGAGTTTGTTGTGAGGAGGATTATATATAGGAGGGATGAGGATGGGAATGGAGTAAAGTGCGGAAGGGAGGAAGGGAGGTGGTGGCGGGAGCTTCGATGTATTTTCTTCGGTTCGGCGGAAACTACGCACAAACTATCTCATGGCGCGATAATCAGTAAAAACAGCCAGCAAAGAACATTTGACAGAGAGCAAATTGAAGCAGCAAATACACACTCATCTTGCATCCCAATTCTATTATTAAAGTGCTCAGAACGCCGCAGCGCCTCCTAGCAGGATCCCATCTATGAACCCATGCACAGCGATATTGTCGCCACATCATGTCATGCCACACACCATAAGATGATAAGATGCTTCCCATACCACCGACCAAAGAACTCAGCCCTATTGCCCGCATATCATTCCAAAGAAGAACGAGCAGAAGAGATGCTGCTCGCCATAGTATCCACTCAAACCGAAGCGAAGGGACATGCTCCATTACCACGCATACGCTACTAACAAAAAAAGTGCTCGGGGCACGCAAAAACAATCTTGGGTATACTTGCAAAGCAGAAGAACAATCAAGCAATGAAGTTTGAAGGGGGGTCGAATGGTGTGGTCCAGATCAGGGCTAAAAAGTCTATTGCATAGTCGCAAAACGGTCTAGTCGAGTGTCGTTTCCGTTCGAGGTCATTCGGTCTATCCGGGCAGAGAAGGTGGTCGCAGGTAAAGGCGACTCGTCGCCAACGCAGCATCAAATCATGTTCCAAACTCCGTCGTGTCGTTCGTCACTTGTTCGCCAATTCTGTCCTTACTCCACGCCTGCCGTCTGGAAGCAGGGCTGAGAGCACGGACTGAGTTCAGTCACTGCAGTCCTTGGTTGAGGGATGACTGCCCATGTGATTCGTCGGCGTCCTCAGCCTCGAAGCTGATAGATTGGAGAGCAGAGCCTATCAGCATCCTATCCAACAGCCCTGACGGTAGCAGTGCTCTCGGTGGAGCTCTCGCTTAAACTCCTCTCGTTCATGATCGCTGCAGCTTCTGCAGCTCTCTTCTGCGCCACGACTTCTCTCGCGTAAAACTCCACGAGCATAGTCCCGTAAGCTTCAATCTCTTCCACGGGAATACTCAATCTGAAGTCGTTCAACAGCAAGAATTGAAGTTCAAGATGGTTCAGCTCCGGCAGAGGCAGACCTCCAACCTGAAAAGCCGACGTCAGTTACCATCCTAGATGATAGTCGTACTGCAAATGCAGTTCATGCAAGTTGCAGGGGATCAAGAAGACCAATGATGTCAAGGTCGTACGCAAAGTCTGGGCAGGTGTGGAGGGGCAAACTGTCAGAACCAGGGAAACTCACCTTTGCATATCTCGAATTGGTGTAGAAAATGTCAGAAAAGAACTTGCTGGCGCACGTCACTCCGGCAATGACCAGTCGGTGAATGTTGAAACTGTCCACCACAAAGAAGTGAGACAAATTATACGGATCAATGTCCAAAGGCGTCGAGGCTTCTGTAGTGGGTGGTGGCGAGTCTGCTTCTAGATCATTAGGCCGACTGTGAGGCGTACCGGGTATGCCCCGTTCTGACGGCCTTTCTAGGCCACCAGAGTACGGAGGAGTCGCCTGCTGAGTTCCGCTTGGAGTGTTAGCGATCACCCCCTCCATGCGGTCTGGGTCAAGCGACTCTGCTGAAGCGCTTCTCCCCGCCTTCGCGTTGGCATTCACCGCTTGCTGGTTCGCCTTCCGCAGATTCTGCATTGGCCCTGCGTTCACCCGCTCCGTCATGCGGTCAAAGTAAACCAGCAAGCTCAAGAATACCTCGTAGCTAGTCGGGCAGTACTTATTGATCCTGCTCAAGTAACTCAAGATGGTGATGCTCGGCACGTTTTTGCCATGGAAGGCCAACACACTCGTCGTCTGTTGGTTGAGGTGTGAGGCTTCGCTGATGGACGGCGGCGCTCGGTGCAAATGCTCATGCTGCTTATCATTCGTGGTGGTGATCTTGGTGAGAAGGCCTGCCACCATTTCTATAATGTGTTCGACTTTCATCTCGCTGATCTCGTACTCTGGGCCGCTGTCTTCTGCTGCTCGTGAACGTGACCGGCTCCTGCTACGTATTTCCGAAAAGTCCCTCATGTTTTCGCTTGCAAAGGTTCGGATATGCTCCAGGTCTCGCACTTTGATCTTCCGCGGCCTGGTAGATCTGCTGCTAGGCGTGGTGTTTATGCTCTCCGTCTGTGCGCCTGTCTGAATCTCGTCCGCCTGGGGAGGAGGAACCGTGTTGGCACCTAGAGTCGGACTCGGCGGGCGTGGGGCACTCTTCTGCAACGCCGCCTGCGACGCCGCTCGTGGCTCTTCTGATCGAACATTACTGCTATGTCGCGGGGCTGCAGACGAGCTTGGTGCTCTCTGCGCCGATTCGGACATATGGTCCGCGCCGCTATTCGATTGCGAGCGGCTCCGCTTCGAGGTGGACGCTGTGCGGGGCGTTTCTCGATATGAGGTGTGCTGGGGATGGCTGGGCGAAATGTGAGGATGCGCGTGGTGTTGTTGTTGTTGAATGAAGAACGAGGTCGCAGCGTCTAGTACGAGAGATCCCATGATACTGCCGCAGATAATTTGAATGCTGAGCTAACGTCAGTCGCGTCTGCGGGCGAGCGTGCGAGCGTACGTGCGGGAGCTCGTATGCTAAGTCTGTTCTGGCGCGCCGATGAGGTCGTGGTAGGTGTCGGTGACGACGGCGTCTCGCAACGGGGTTGAGGGGGAGGAGCGGAGGAGCGCGAGGGAGCGGAGGAGGAGGAGGTGGTGGTGGTGGTGGCAGTGGTGGTGGCAGTGGTAGTGGTGGTGGTGGTAGTGGTGGCCGTCCGTAGTAGTTGCAGTGGCTAGAACTAGAACTAGGACTAGCATGTGAATGTCCGAGACGACACGCGTCGGATGATGGCGTTTTGGTGCGATGGCAGCGACGACGGACAACGCAGGTGGCGGAGCGTCTCCTTCCTTCCTCTGTCCTTCCTGTCGCCAAGAGGCCCCGCTCTGGCGGTAGATGGGGTGGTGAGACGGGATGCGAGCTGCGATAATGTCGAGGCGGTGGAGGTATGTAGGAGTAGGTAGGTAAGGTAGGTAGGTATGTAGTAGAGCTAGGATTAGGTTCTAGTAGAACTAGTCTGCAGCGCAGATCTGGCGATAGGAGCAGCGCTGTCACTGGAAACTAGAAACGCACGAAAAACTGCTATCCCGGCCCAGCTGTCGGCCCTACGCAATCCCAAATCACAGATCTCAGCAAGATGATGATGGTAATAATGATGATGAAACCGGACAGCAGCATGGAACTCACCAGATGTCATATCACTGGGCTGTGCTCAACCCTAATTGGACAGCGGGTGATGGTTGTCGATATGTATATGTACATGTATGCATACCTTATGTATATATGTCGCTGGCCCTCTCGCTATACCAGGGCATTGAAAGAGTAGTAGACTAGTGAGTAGATGGTGGTGGACACGGTTTCGAGGCACGAGGGACGGGATGGGGTCTGCAAGCCAAGCTAGGAACTAACTAACTACTATAGTAACTGTAGTTCTATGTAGTGTACCACAGGCTAGAACTACTGTTGACTAATTTGGCTTCTACCTAGTTCTCTCGTACACAACGCCAGCGGCCCAGGACTGGTCTACTGCTTGTTCTCGATACTTGGCATACGAGTCGGTCGACGGCGCCTGGCCTGCTTGGATGAAAGAAGGCTATATATACTGTCACTAAAGTGTACTGTTCACGTTACTGCAAATGGAACTTCAAGCTCAGCTGTATGAAATGATGAACAGCATCGCTCAAGCCTCACTTCCACACTAGAATCTCCAATCGGAAACATGATAGAGGCACTGTGAAAGCTTGATCTGGTCTGCTTTCTTTTCGGCGCGCGTATCTCATGCAAATCTACCATTCTTCCTGTCCTTGACTTGACATTCCATGGCCTGGCTACGGACGGGCCTATGGGGGAGCATGTCGATGCAAGTGTGTCCATGTCATCATCGTGCTGTTCTGCGCTGCGCTCTATGGCTTCTCAGTTCCCGGCCCCTCGTAATTCCTGTCGGGCAGGTACAGGTGCCGGACTGCTCCCTTTGCTGTGAGGACAACCATACGGATAACGCCACCTGAACTTCCATCCCACTTGATCGCCTCTTTCAATGAGCCCTTGACAAACGCAATACCTTCTTCTTCCGTCATGCCCTCTTTCCAATTCGCGTCTGTGTATCCGTAGATGTATGTGGATCCCGACCCAGCAATGGCGAAAGCTTGCTTGTGCAGCGAACCTCCTAGTGGAATCTGGTATACCTGTCCCCCGTGTCGTGGGTCCCAACCTGCGATGATGATCCCCGCACTCAACATGTCCTTGTTCTCGTAGCAGAGCTCCTGAAATAGCGCAGCGGCGGTCTGTGTGGTGGGCGCATCATCGTTCTGGATGCCGTATGTGCTGAGGTGGTACTGAACGATGTCGGCAACAGCTTGGGTGTCAGCAGCTGACCCTGACCGACAGCACCAGATCGTGTCGTGGACTTGTGTGAGTTTGTCTGTAACGCGGTTGGCAATGTACGCGCCGGTGGTTGTGCGGGAATCTGCGCCGAGGATGACGCCGTCTTTGAAGTTGATGGCCATGATGGAAGTTCCGAGGTTGACCTCGCCGGACTTGAGGTGGTTCATATCGATGTGGATGCCATCTGTTGGTTGAGAGTTAGTTGATGGCATGGCATGGCATAGCATGGCATAGGGCCAGTCATTCGTGCTTGCCTTCGCCGAGCATTCCCGTTTGGTTGATCATGATGGCGGTGACCTGGTCGGAGGATAAGGTAGTCTAAATGTCGACAGCGGTGCGGTGTGTGTTGGGCGGAGGTGGCGGAGACGAGATGTGGTGATGTCTGGATAGTTGACAGTCACCTGCAGGTAGTAACCAGGCAGTAGTTCTAGTCGCGTCGAGCTTCCTGAGCTTGCCTGGACCCTCGACTTTCGCCTCCCAGTCGGCCTTCACTTCGACCATGGATGGGATGTTGGCATGTTGAACATATCATGGATGGACGTCTAACAACTCCAATCAGATGTCCGACGACCACGACTCTGCCTCTGAAGACCAACTGCGCAATGACACTCCTTTGACACTCCTGCACCTGCTCAGCAATCCCAAGCTTCACCGCTACACGTTTCTGGCCATCGTTGCCGCTACGATTGCCATCGCGAACATAGGTCACCTTCGCGTCAGGACGCCATCTTGCACTTGAACGGCCACTAGAACTACCATGGCGAGCCTCCTTCCGTGGCTTCGCGTTCCCTTCTACCTGAGCGCTGCTGCTGTGAGTCTGGGCGGCGGAGCCCTCTACTACTTTCAGAAGTGAGCGTTTACCGAGCACGCCTCGCCAAGATATGCGCTGATGCGAGGCAGCGAGATTATTTATCCCCGGAATCTGCCACCGGGCACGAGAACAGAAGTGCCGAGGCCACCGCAGTTTGATATTGACGACTATGAAGAACTGGAGATACCGACTCCCGATGGCGAGACCTTGAGCGCCTTCCTCATTCGACCAGCCAACAGAACCCAGGCGAGACCAATCACAATCCTCAGCTTTCATGGCAATGCCGGAAACATTGGACACCGTCTGCCTATCGCCAAGGTCTTGTCACATGATCTCGGCTGCACCACTGTGATGCTGGAGTATCGAGGGTATGGTCTGTCCACAGGCAATCCCAATGAGAAAGGCTTGGCCATCGATGCCCAAACTGGACTGGACTACATTCGAAACCGTGAGGATTTGAAGGGTCACAAGATCATCGTGTACGGCCAGAGTCTAGGTGGCGCTGTCAGTATCGATCTGGTCTCGAAGAACAAGGGGACGGGAGACATCAAAGGTCTGATGCTGGAGAATACATTCCTGAGCATTGCAAAGATGATCCCCAAAGCTGTGCCGATTGCAAGGTATCTGGCCCCACTCTGTCACGAGTATTGGCGCAGCGAGGACATGATTCCGCAGATCACGGATGTCCCAATTCTGTTTTTGAGTGGTATGAGGGATGAGATTGTGCCGTGAGTAGATTCCCGATATCATGTGATGCACAATTGCTGACTGTTTGCAGGCCGTCGCACATGAAGGAGCTCTTCAAACTCGCCAAGACGCCGCAAGTGATGTGGAAGGAGTTACCTTATGGTGATCACAATAGTACAGTGGCAGAACCGGGCTACTTCCAGTATGTTGAGGAGTTTCTGCAGCGCTATGTGACGAGCTCGTAACGTGCATCGAGCATGGCTGCGCCAGGAGCAGAGGCTGTTGTAGGACTCAGGGGATGGGTACTTGAAACGTAGCCTGCCTTAATAGCGATGCGAGCTTTTACACATGACAGAGTGGAAATGCGATCGAAACGAAGATGCTTTGACAAACTGCTAGAACCGACTCCAGCTTAGTTGCTTGAATCTCACCAACAACACAAGTGCCTCAGGCTTCGCTCGCTTCGCACTCTCTTCCAAGGCGAATATAGCGCAATGTAGTACAACCGAAAGCGATGCCTTCAGATACTCGCTGTGCTGATATTTTGAGCACGCTAGCTGAAAGAGCTCACCAGGAACCATGTGCCTCACATGGCTGTTATCCAACAAGCAGAACATGTACGAGCAAAGGCTTCCGGGAATAGGACAAACTCGTACGGACCTAGATTCTTCCTCAAAAAGCCTCAGACTAGGTACGTTCCCTCGAGCTGGCACGCCATATCTGCAACCATAGTACCATAATGAAGCTTTTCTACAGTGTTGTGTACCTTTACAGGCTACTGCAATGCGTGAATGAGCAGGATAGGGCTGGGGGGAGGGAGTAGTAGTAGAGCTCGCCTGCAGAAGGGAAAAAAATATTCGTATCTATGCTGCCGTCAATCGGCAGATCTGCGTGCGGAATAGTCGTTCGGACAAATAGATGCAGTTGCTGGCTGCTAGGGGGGGAGAAAAGCTTGGGGGTAGGGTAAAGACCACTTCTGCAAGGACTAGCAATAACTACCTTACATACATGTAACCGTGAACCTATTTGGTTCATGATACATTGGAGTGATGTGACAGCACATGATGAGTGCATTCTCTCAGAGAACATTGATTTCCTCCTTCCCTTACTTGTCTTCTCGATTTTGCATTCCTTCGAAAGGTCAACCAACCATGGGACTGCAACCAAGTTACGTCCCAATACTACCTACTTATAGCGATGAAAAGGAGGGAGAGCTGAGTAGGCACAGTGGTGACCAGGAAACCACGCTATTTTGGCACTCTTTTACTACGGAACGTTCTCAGCATTGGCGGTGGCGATGGTTGGCCGTTGCTGTAATCCAGACGCTCATTGTGGGGCTTACAATTGCCGTGACCAAACACTATACGAGTTGTTCGTTTGAGGAGGAAGTTCACCCATTCATGTCTGGTATTGATCGGACTTTTCATTGGGAGATAGCGAACGCGGCCGGCCCTGCACATGTCGACCCCAACAACCGTCATGCAGACAGAGAATCGTACAACAACTTCACTGTGCCCGTTGAAGTTGGGGGAAAGGAGATCGAGACCTGGTGGTATGATATCGGCACCTATAGTAAGTACCAAGGCGGTTTCCGATGGCTGAGACATTGCAACTAATGCTAGACAGCGACTTCGATTGTGATCCCCGAGGAGTACGCGAAGGATTTCGGCCTTGATCCAGAGAAACACATGCTCGTTCGGCCGGAAGATCCAGACTATGGACCTGGAATAGTTCCTTACGCAGGCTACCCAGCCTCTATCGAAGTCATGCACAAACTGCACTGCCTGAATTTCCTTCGGGAAGCGACCTTCTTCAACTACGAATACTATCGTAGCGTTCACCACCACACCTGGGCCGGGGGAACCGAGGACCAGACGAAAGAACACATCAGCCATTGCATCGATGTCATCCGGTATGTGTGTCAAAACAGACGCTCGACCAAAATCTCTCTATTATTATAACCAGACAAAAAAAGTCTGGAGCGCGCGCGCTGTACTAATCTGTTGATCACAAAAAAAAACATATAGTCAGAAACTCATGTGCGAAGCGGACATCGAACTCGTGCCTTTTTTCAAGGGAGGCAGAAATCTGAATGATTGGGCCAGACCGAAGAAATGTCGCAACTTCCAATCTGTCCGCGAATGGGTCGCCGAGCATTTTTGGAGAGAAGTCACGCCTGAGTGGAGTCTGGATAGTGATCACCCGGATGCGAGAATACCAATTGAAAGAGCGTCGAGACGCTCGATGGAGGAGATGTGGAGGGGCTTTTAGATAGAATTTGCCGTAAGTTCTTCAATGTGATTCAGGAATTGAGTAAGGTCGTTCAAGCCTCTCACGCAATTGATGTGTACACAACAGTCAGAGACTCAAGACCAGTGGTCATTCAGCCGTTGAGGCAAGCTCTGTGGGCAGAATTGAGCGCAGCCTGTGACATCCTGGTCGCATTGCCCCTAGTCAATCATTAGAACTAGCTGGCATTCTTCAGGAAAGCTTGTGCAAGCTTGTGCCCATGAGCTTGTTTGTGTGTCTCACTTATCCGGCGACAAGGGTAGTTCTAGCCATGGCAAAGGCCAGACGCCGAGTAATTCATAATTCACCGCCGATGCCAACATGAACAACAAGAGGATCTGATAATAAGACATTCATCTGATAAGTGTCGATCTCCTGGCACTAGCGTAGCTCTAGCATGTGCTTGATCACAACCGCACCTTCAATCTCATCAGACGCCTTTCAAGTCACTTGTTCCTCGCCAATCCTCGGACATGAACTCGCCCATCCATATGCATGTATGTATCGCTAACGAGGTGACAGCGACACGAATCTTGCCCCCCTGCGATCATCGGGCCCAACTCGTACTATGGAGAGCTCCCATGTAGTATCCACCAGACATCCCCGAGGCCGGTACGTCAGGCCATGCAATTGGCGTGCAAAGGCTACGGGCTCGAGCAAAACTACGGCTCAAAGACAGGGGTACTTTTGCCATGCTACTATACAAGAAGGCCTTATAGCCGATGCTCTGGAAACTTGCGCAGTCAACGGACAGGCCTGGTCTGGAGCTGGTGCACATTGCCTATTCAATACACCATCGATCGCCTTTACAGCACAAATCGAGTGACGACGTGGGAATTCAGGCTCAATCGGACTTTCTCAGAGCCGTATGAAGTCATCGCCGGGGGAGAGGAACCCTCTGCTCTGCTTGTATGCAGATGTCTCATGTACGGCCCTTACCTGAGATGTAACGTATCCAGGGAGTCGTGCGTAGGACAGAATGTCCACCTAGATGACCTGCTCATGACCCATTCACGCCTACCCAAATAACGTGCTCAAGACCCATCAGCACACGATCTGCCGGGAAAACTCAGTAAACTCAACCAAAGTGTTTCAGGACATATATCTCGCCACAAAGTCCACCGCTACCTCTCACGTCGATCACCCAACAACACGGTCCCACAAGCGGTATTTCCACACCATTCAACACAAGCCAGGACGAATCACATCTTGCAGCAATGAAGGTCTTCTACAGCATCATTACAGCGTTTATGATCGCTTCCGCCGCTGCGGCTCCAAGTAAGCAAATCTAAGAATCAAGTTTATCATTGCCCTACAACCTATAAGCTGACCATCGGTGCAGAAGGGGAGCGAAGCGTGTCGGGAGTGAAGGAACGAGACGTACCGCGGCCTGACAACATTGGCTGGTTCTGGAACGGAGAGAAGAAACGAGACCTACCGCCGCCTGACAACCTTGGCTGGGGCTGGAACGGAGAGAAGAAACGAGACCTACCGCCGCCTGACAACCTTGGCTGGGGCTGGAACGGAGTGAAGGCACGAGACCTACCGCCGCCTGACAACCTTGGCTGGGGCTGGAACGGAGAGAAGAAACGAGACGCGCTACAGCCTGCTAGTATTGGCCCTAATTAGGGTGAGAAAAAGGGTGAAAATTACGAGGAGTGAGAGCGCGGGCTGTCGGGTATGTGGATGGATGGATTGGTCTAGGAACGGGAACATTTTGGATTGTTAGAACTTCCTCAATCAAAAATTGTCGCTAGGAGTGGAAATCTCTACCTTACTACGTGAAACAGTTCCTCGGCTGCTTCTCTTGCATGCCGACTCGCCTTGTAGCCTAGGTAGCTTGTCATAGAGGGGATGATGTTTTTTTTTTTCCAGGAATGTACCGTAGCGGGTATATGGGGTATTTTCGAACCGTTCCGGAAGTAGTTATAATATACGAACTATTACTAATACTATTGAGTTCAGAGCAGCCGTAAACCTAGCCGTTCTTCTATAGCATTAGTACCTACGCTCGTTATAGGCACTGCAATCGCTCTAGTATCTATAGTTATAGTATCTAACTGTTATTAGAGGTATTACTTAATCTAGAGCAGTATATAGACTCTGCAGCCGTAGCAAAAGCAGTACTTCATTTCGGAATAGTTGCTATATACTAAATAGTTGTTAGAATCGAATAGTTTAGCTTTTTTAGCGGCTCTATATCTGTTAGCGATTTTATTAGAGTATATACTATAGTAGGAAGACAGCATACTATATTGAAACATGCTTCTCTAGACTAAACTAATAATTCTGAATCGTTTGCTACTAGTCTTATATTCAGGCGATATATAGTTATAAAGGTATAGGTATTAACTTCTAATATACTCCGTATAGCAAAGTTTATACCTATACCCCCGAGATCTCCGCTTTTAGTAGTAGGAGTGTTTACAGAAACACGGAACGGGTATACACACTATATCTACTTACTTAATATAAACACTCTAAGCAAACGAGTCTCGCTAATTCGATTAAGATAGGTCTTAAGTCTGTATAGTAGGTATTTGTACTAGTATAGACACGTTCAGACATGTCTTAGTACCCCTACGGCGAAATTCGGACTTTATCTTATTATTCCTCTCTGTATATAGTACTTATTAGCTAGTATTAAGGTCTTCTTCTCGTCTTCTCGTCTTCTCGTCTTCTTAGTAGTATACGCTGCGAATACCCCCTCTTTATTTCTATCGCCGCTGCCGCTATGCCTAAGGGCATCTAAGAACCTGTTATAGCTGCCTGCGCTAGCGGCACTAAGTGCCGTTGTGTACGGCTAGCATTATTTCCTTCGGTATAACTATAGACCTCTGTTTAATACTAAGGCTATAATAATCTTGTATACTCTCTAGCGTTACCTTAAGAGGTTCGATAGATAAGCTAGCCTTCAACTATATTAGCTATATTCCGAGATTTATTAACTATACAATTAATACTATGTTTACTCTGCTAGCAGCTTCCGCGAAACAACCTTATACGTCGCTAACATCCGAGACTACGGGGTTCTATAAAGACTCGAGACTTGCATACACTTTCCTCTGCCCCTATACAACGTTTATATACAAGCTTGCTATAGACCCTTGCATTAATAGTATAGTAGCTAACGTAAATCTCAGATTAGAGCCGAATTGCGATATATTGCTTAGCATCTAACTATAAGAGCAAAGCTAGGGAGTCGAATCCTCCCTACGCCGGAGGAAATGCGTTTAGTAGTATCGAATAAAGAGAAGAATAAGGTGCTTAATCATAATATACGCTAGATGCACTTTCTGTTCGCTTCTTATAAAGCGAAACATAAGCTTATATTAAGCATTTTTCCGGATATTAACCCGCAAGGCGGGTACTACTTATAGGCTTACGATAGAGTCCTCGACATAAAGACGCATAAGAATAAGACTATCGAAAATGCGCGCGTAAGTTGAAACCCCCTCCCCTCGGCCGCTCCCTCCTATCTCTACTCTTTTTGCCTAGTTAAGGTAGCTAAACTGTATAGCTAATTATATTAATAGGAATATATTAAACTTCTGCGTAAGACAGAAGAGTTTATAGAGAAAGACCGTACTAGTCTGTTGCGTTTTTTCAGCAGCCGCTTCTCCGCCGAGCAGTTCTTTTCCGTGTATATATACTAATCTTTAGTCTAATTATTACACTCTTTACGGCATTATGCTAATAGACATATATAGCTTCAAGTATATAGAAGGACGTATTCGCGTCGTCGACCCTAGCGAGGACGACACTGCCCTAAAGTAGGGCTAGAAATTCTGTATATATATATTAGTTAGCGTACGAGAGTAGGTAGTAGCTTTTTATATACTAACAGTTGAAATAGGGTAGTACGCTCAGCTCTGCGTAAGCTAGGTCCTATACCTTCGGGCAAATAAAGATGCTAGTATTATATAGGAGAGGAATAAGCATAATCGTATACTTAAAGCATACGATATAATTCCGTAAGTCCTTCTGTACCTAACCTTGCGCCCGTAGACTAATATATTAATAGAATTGCCAAGCGCTAGGATGATCTCGTCCGCGAGGACGACTTCCTCGAGATCTTCGAGGTTAAGAAGGGCTAAAAGGCTACTAAGCGTAAAGTAATATCTATATCTCCTTCTGTGTCCTTAAGCCTTCGACAAACCCTATATTGCTAACTAGATACTAGGCTAAGGACATTTCTGCTCTTGCGGAGCTTAACGACGATGCGTTTAACATGCTGCTAGCTAAGCGGCCGACTACTAGTAGCGCTGAATTTTGAATTTTGATTATATATCTATATTACGACTAATAGCTAGGGGTGTGTTCGGATCTGCTGTTAAAATTTCTTAAGATACCTACTACGCTAAGGCGCATATATACATAATTAATTTGGAACTATACTACTTATTACGGCTTTAATAGACAGGTAAGTGTCTTATATCTGGAGCCTTAAGCTAATAGTCTATATAGTCTAGGGACCTTTATAGTAGAAGTGCTTAATAAGATTGGAGATAATAGTGCGTTGTTAATAGTATCTATACATCCTTGCATAGCTCGCTATCGTAGGCGTAGCGAGCACAGCGCTTTATACCGTACTTCTTCTAGCTAGTATTATTATACTGTATATAAGGATAGTAGCCCTTAGCTATATAACGAGCATACCGACTAGGACGACGTAGCTAGCTCTCGTCGGTCTCTTTAATACGACCAATATGTACTAATACCTTCTTACGATTAGGGTAGGCGGCGTCGAAGGCCTACGAACCGTTAGCGTATAGATCTCGATATAATAGCTTGGAATTTACGATATATATTACGGCGAACAGAGAGACTATAGTATATATCTGGATCGTCGTTCTCGGGCATGCGGAAGATAGTGCCCTTCTAATAGCTCCCTTTCTACGGGCCTCGCTTCTTCGGTAGTAGTATCTCTCTAGTAGTAGTAGCGTTAGCGTCGAAGACAGGACTCCGACCGAAAGTCGTGCTTCTTACGAGCGAAGGAGAAGGAGAAGGAGAATCGTATATAGCGCCTATGCGCGCCAGCGACTTACGACTATATAGTCTTATTGCATTTGGATTTAGCGGCGATTTAGCCGAACGAATAGAGTATATACTATTGCTACGAGGGACAGTATCGGGGGCAGCACGGCGGATACTACTATAGTCAGCATATACCTACGACCTGTTAGGATTAAGCTTACAATAAGAGCTCAGCTAGCTCAGCTAGCTTAATGCTAGCAAATATATCGTCTTCTTCGACTAGCTGTACAAACAGCGGTAGTAACAGTATTAGTAAAGCAGGGACCGGACTTGAGACAATATTAGCGTAATTCTGAGCTATAGAGGCCTACGAAACTTATAACTAGCGATATAATAGTAGTAATAGTAGTAATAGTAGTATTAGCGAAGGTGTACGGTTCAACTTAGCAATAATACGAGCAAATATAGTATCTAGTAATTCTGATCTCGACATCGCAGCAGTAGCAACAGCAAAAACAATAGTAAAGAGAAGACAGAGTGCGGAAGAGAGCGAGCTATCGAAAGATATACCAAAGTTATTACTATTATTAAAGTCGCTATTATTAAAGAATAAGGCGAGAAGTTTTATTGTCCTTCTACGGTGTCCGCTTTTAGTATAATAGGATGGGTTTTAAACTTTATACGTCGCAAAGTAGGGAGGCTAGGAAAATCTTTCCTACTAAGTAACTTTATATGTCGCGAGATTTTGGCGACGTATAAAGTTACTTAGTAGGAAAGACTTCTTGACTAGCGACGTACGAAGTTCTAAGTTTGATTTCGTATTATTTTAGTAAAGTCAAAAGTAGGTCTGTACCTGCCTGCTATTATTATATACAAACGCGGCTACTAATACCTCGCTAATAATAATACTAACAATAGCATCGGCTCTATCTCGAGCTTATCTATCTAGGCTAGACTAACAATGCCTCGAGGGCGCGAATTTATAGATCTAGACGCTAGTCTTATAGTAGCGAGACCTTAGAAGCGCAAATACGAAGAAGATAATACCCTAGGCCTATCCAAACGCCCTTAAAATAACGAGACATACGAGGCCTTTAACGACTAAGCGCAGGCAGATAACCCTATCGAGTCTACGGAAGCCGTAGATCTTTATTATTATACTAATAAAGTAGATGCCAAATCGACTTAAGTTACTATATAAGACCTATCCGAGCAGCTCTAGGGTAGTAATAACGAGGAAGAAGAAGATAAGGACAGTAATATAGACAATATACGGAAGATCGAGTTGCTAGCTTACGATAACCTCTTCGACTAAGTTAACGAAGACTTTGACGAGGTATTTGCTGTACTAGGGGCTAAAGATAAGCAAGTAGGCGAAGGAGATTCTGCGGCCTCTATTGCTATACTACCGCCGCTACGCCCTATGTCTTTATCTTAATAGCTAGACAAGTTAAAGATATACGATTAGAAGAGAGGCTGCAAGGTATTACGCATCCTAGACGCCGAGCTTACTCTTAGGCTCTAGGGTTTAGATACTAGCCTTTCGCGAGGTTATTTCGAGACTCTTTATAGGCTCTTTCTGAATTCAGCGCTAGACATACAACTCGCCTACTTGCCGAAGACAATAGATACTATCAAGTTGTATACTAAGGCAGTCCTTCCTCTTTTACCGCTACGAGAGCAAGAGATTATTATTAAGGACCTATATAAGCAGCCTATCCTACGTAAAGCCGACAAAGCAAACGCTGACGACAATAAGAATACTAATAGACTAAAGGCTATACGAAAGCTATACTAGTTTGATCTAATTAAGCTCTTTAAGCAGTAGCTACTCTCTAATATTAAGATATATAGCGGTATAGCATACTTCGTAGATTGCCCTATAGAGAACTAGGAGTCTTCGGCTTAGGCTAGTTCTATTCGAACTATATCTAGAGAGTTCGCCTATTACCTATCGCTGCTGCCTACTGTTGCGCCGCTAGCAACTAATACGCCGTCTATATCCGGCCCTGCGAGATTACAGTATGCCGCTGCACTAGCACGTAGCAAAGATCTAGTATATCTAGTATAGCAAGGAACTAAGAAAGCGCGCTAAAAGCAAGCTAACTAGATACTAATGCTATCGCCTCGAATCGACTAGAGCCAGTTTATCGGCGTACTAGGAGGTCCTATCTTTCTATCGGATATCGTCCGCTTTAAGTATAACTTACTCGGCTACTCTTATCGAGCTCAAAATAGTATAATATACGCTAGTAGGGTCGTTAAGGTTAGTTAGGACAAGCGAACTATTCGAACTAATAGTATTTATATATAGACTAACCTCCTAATAAGTATGCCTATTAGTTCTATTATTATAAAGGTATAGCAACTTATGCAATTTGGCTAGCTAACTCCTTATATCCAGAACTAGCTTATATCTGCTAGTTATCGTATCGACAACAATAAGTTATTCGCTATAGACATCGACAGATATATCTATTACGTGCTGGAGCATAATTTAATACCGTTCGACAGAGGTACTATTGCTTTCTACTACGCCTTCGAGAGCAGGATTCTATCTAAGCCTTATCTGCTACTAGCTTAGTTCGATACAGTTAACTACTTCTACGTTCGATACATTGCTAGTAAGCATATAGCTCGGCCTTGCTATTAAGCAGCACCTATTACTAGCGAGCTAGAGATCCTATATTTCGGACGGCAGAAGCTTCTAGATATCTTTGCTAATATGCCTATAAGGTTAATACTATTAATCTTATTCTAGGATGCCTTTAGGCTGTACTATAATATGCAGCGCAGTCTAATAGGGTACTACTATTAACTAGCAGGACTTTCGGTATAGGAGCGGCAGCGCAAGACTAATGTTATCCTATTCTCGCTAGGCCCCTATAGAAGCAGGGCTAAAGAAGTAATTAAAGCTCTTAGACTACTGCTATCTATACTAGATACTAGCATAGAAATCGATCTTAACGGTACGACAGTAGTGCTATATGCATTTATCTATATATGCATTAGAGACATGCCTCAGCAATAGGCTAACGCTAGTATACTAAGCTAATAGGCTAACGTTAGGTGCCGTAATTGCTATACCGATATTAAGGACCGTAGCGATTTGGATATAGATATAGTTAGTAATAGCAAATTCTTCTACGAGGACGCTCGTATCCGCTAGATAATAAAGACTAATCCGGATATAGCATCCCTTAAATCCCGTAAAGACTTTAGTAGGCAATATAGAATAAAGGCAGATCTATTACCTATCCGCCTAATTATGCTAGCGACAGATACTATTAGTATATTACCGAACGATCTACCGCACTCCGAAGGCAAGGGACTGGGCTCGATTCTCTATAATCTCTTCTATAACGAGATTCTTACGCCTAAGGCAGTGCACTAATACGTAAAGGTAAGAAACCCTACTAAGTAACTTTATACGTCGTAAAAGACTGCGACGTATAAAGTTACTTAGTTACTTCAGATACTAATATAGTGCTATAAGTACTGTCGAAATTTCCCTTTCTACTAGGCTAGGGCACTTTCTAATTACCTAAGACATACCGAACAAGTTACTCGATGTCTGAGAACCTACGCTAGCCTATTGTTGCTACTATGCTGCTTCGTATATAGCTTCGTAATAAGTATATTAACCCGTTCTATATAAAGGCTGTACTAAAGGAGCTCTAGTAGATCGAGAAGGCACTGCGTAATAATTATACTAAGAAGTTCGGTATATATCGGGCTAGTGCAGAGAACGTAGTGCCTATTACTACTATTATCGTCCGAGCCTTTATAGCTATATTACGCTCTAACACTCTGTTAATATCTATAGATACGATATACCTCGAACGCAAGGCGTACAAAGCAGAGCTTATCGAGATGCGTCGAGTATTCTAAGGACTAATTGAAGCAGGGGCTTAGGCTAACGCTATAAATCCGAGAAACAAGACTGCTGCTGCGCTAGCTTATCTATAATAACGCCGTAGCTATCGAGCTCGCTCTTAGTTACAACAGCAGCCTTCGCCGTTACTATAGCCGTCTTTATAACAAGATGTTAAGCGTATTATAGGGGGCTCTATAGACCTCCGCCGTAAGACTAATCGCCCTAACGTTTATACTAGCCTATATTATCTAGCGCAGATAACTGAGTAGGGTACTATATTTAATAACAACTTATTCGTGTTTGAATAGAAGCACCTAGAGGGTAAGGATAGTATTACTAAGACGAACTATAATATGCCGGAGCGTAATTTGCTTATATAGCAGGCTCTTACTATAACTATCTGCTTAGTTCTTAAAGGTAGCTACCCCGAGCTAGAGCACGAGTATATTATAATGCAGCTGCTCCGCCTGCGTAAGCAGAACCCTAAGCTCTTCGATAATATGCTCCTACGCTCTAAGAGAACTTGCTTTTAACAGCAATAAGAAGACAAGCTCGATAGCGCTATTCAGATCGACCTAAAACTATCTACCTATACGGACCTAAGTACTAGTAGCTTTATTAAGCAGTATTAAGTCCGAGACAGTATACTACTACCTACTTATACTAATAAGAAGCACTTCGATATAGCGTTCTAGGAGCTCCTCGACGAGGTATATCGACTCGACTACAACAAGAAGAATGCTATTATAGCGAACATTAAGTTTCCTATTAATTAGTACGATATCTTTAGCTTCGACGACCTAGTAGGTACTTAGTATCGTATTATTCTATACCGTAGCGACTTTATTAAGTATAGAGATAGCAAGATTGGCCAGATTAACTAGATATTTACGCATTAAAGCATAAAAGATGCCCTGCTACGCATGTTTATACGTATCTCTATAGCAGTCTCTACTAACTATAAGGATCCGGTAGTCGGCTTGGACATCTATAGGCTAATAGGCAAGATAATATTTATTAGACTGCCGGTATTACAGAGTAAGAAGATTTGGATAGTGCCCGTATCGACTTAAGCTAAAGATAGCTTTATAGCAATAGGTAGAGGTCCTGCGCTTCGAGACATAACTGCTAGCGACGAGGCAGTTTATATAACTTAGAACGTAAAGTAGCTTTAAGCAACTAGTACGTCGAGTACTAACCCCTTAAATTATACGACGTATAAAGTTATATTAGCGCTAATATCCTTAGTTATACTAATATTAACTTCCTTAGGTCTTGCGAACTTCCTCGGGTCTTGCGACGTATATAAAGGTACTGCCTCTTCCTCTGTGTCTTCTATATGCTTAGCGCTAACTAGTCGAACAGATATCCTACGCATAGTATCGCTCGATAGTCCGCAGTACGGTATAAACTCGCATTCTAAGCTCTTTCTATATAGTATTGTTAATACTAGCCTAGGCCCCGACTTCTAATACAATCTCTTGCGATTCGCGTTTACTATAGTCCCTCTACTCGATAACGGGCTTCCTTAACCTATCTTAACGGCAATAGCGACACGTATAGCAATCCTTCGGGAGTCTTAGAGGAGTCGGCTAGTATTAGTTCGTAAGGCTAAGAGCCGGAAGCGCAGGGTGCCTAGCTTAAGGTAGCTACCTGCTAAATAGCATTCAAACAATAAACAGTACTATACGACGTATTAGTATATAAGCGAGGAGCAGTATATGCTAGCGTATTAGTACGTACGTTAGAACCGCGCGTACTGCGCAACTATACGTATATTAGAACCGCGTGTACTACGCAACTGCACTTACTCTAGAATCGCTTATACTACGCAACTATACGTACCTTAGAACCGCTGCGCGCTTTGTAGTAGTTCGTAAAGCGTAGCTATTTATATCTAGCAACTAATATCGGTTTCGGATCCGCTAAAAAAGCTAAACTATTCGGTTTCGTATAACTATTCCGATATACTAACGGTTCTACGCTACTAACTACTTCGACAGAAGAACTGCTATATACACCGTTAACTGCTGAGTTTACTGTCGTATATAACGAACTACTCTAACCTGAAGTAGCGTAGGACTTTAGAGAGAGTTAGTAAACGGTTCCGAAGCAGAACAGTTCTATTTATAGTGAGACTCCGGTTCCGAGGCACCCTGTATACCCCTTATGGTAGTCGCTGCAGCGGCAGTACCCGTCTGCATGGTCTCGATCAGATTACGTAAGGTAGAGCTGCAATACATGTACCTTTCAGTCTATACCACTAGGTACCTATTGATATAGCAAGACATCATGCGCCACATACAGCACGCCGCCACAAGAAATTGTCCCGGAAAAGACAGTCGGCTGGACAACGCGTCCAAGATGGGGCATTCCCACCCTCACGGGTCGATTATCCCTTTCCGCAGCCATGGCCGACCACGTTATTGGGCAGGAGAAGCAGATAGCCGACTGCGGAATCTCTTGAACCGCATTGTGTCATTTAACAAGCCGTCCATGTCTGTTTCCAGTGTAGAAGATGCATACCTGGCGGACCCAGAACACTGGGACATATGGCAACACACCATTCCGCAACCATCCCTCGGGTCGTGGCTGAAGAGCAAGCGTCTCAATCTAGCACTGAACACTTCTGGGATATGGTGCAGTGTCCAGCACACTTGAGAGCATACAGGTAGCTAATGATCAGACTTACTTGTACGTGGGCAGATTTCTTGTAGAAAGGCGTGGAAACGCTGGTCGGTATTGACGAGCAAAAGGGATTTCTCCAATATGGCAGACAAGAATGGGACCGGGGAAATGAAAACGCCAATCGACTGGAATTCACATACCTGGGCCAATGCGGTCATCTCGTCCAGACGAGTCCTTGCCTTAGCTGGTAATCGACTCCGCGCGCAATCTGCAGATGGAATGGACATGTCCTGAGCCGATATTCAAGGAGCGTATGGTCGTTCGTGCTGTCGAACTCAACGCCTGCACGCACGACGCACGCCAATCATGAAGTTCTTGATCGCTGGTCTGGTCGGCTGTGTGCTCGGACAAGCGCTCGACTGTGAGATCTCCCTGGTCCCGTCTGAGGCTTTGACTGACTCCAAGTTCAGATATTCCCGTCGTCACCGTCGTCGTGAAGAGGTCGTGTGGTATCGTGGTGGGCGATCCGTCGAGTAAGTATCTCCTCCGGCATGAGCTAGAACTCAGCAAATGCTGACGGTTTGTAGCGCTATTCGGACTGTCTAGCAGCTTCATATCAAGCAGCAGTGCAAAGTCTGAAACGACATCTCAAATCTCCAGCTCTGCAAGCGAAAGCAGCACGCTGAGTCCAATCAATCCGCCATCCGCTGGCTATCTCACAACGACAATACTGTACACGGGCGCCTCGTCCATTTCTGCTGCCATCACGACTACTGTTCTTGAGCCAAGTGGGACGATCCCTGGGCTCGTGCAAATACAAACGCCCGCACCCGTCCTGGGATATCTTACAACGACTGTCCTCTACTCTGGAACTTCGATTCTTACTCAACCTATCACCACGACCATCTATCAGCCTAGTGGGAGCAACCTGGGGCTCGTACAGATTCAAACTCCTGGCGTCGTGAAACGATATGTCACAGAGACTGTGCTCTATACAGGGAGCTCCGCAATCACGGCACCACTGACGACCACCATCTACGAAGTAACCGGGACAAACGCCGGGTTGGTTCAAGTCCAGACACCTGGAGCCGGATACGTAACATCTACAGTGCTCTACACAGGAACCTCTTCACTAGGGGCCCCTCTAACGACAACTCTCTATGGACCAAGTGGTACTAGCCCTGGATTGGTAGAGGTAGAAACACCTGGAGCCGGATATGTGACAACCACAGTACTCTACACAGGGACTTCTTCGCTGGGAGCGCCTCTAACGACAACTCTCTATGGACCAAGTGGTACTAGCCCTGGATTGGTAGAGGTAG
>KZ105327.1:33840-59738 GCA_000504405.2 Mycosphaerella sp. Ston1
TCTCTATGGACCAAGTGGTACTAGCCCTGGATTGGTAGAGGTAGAAACACCTGGAGCCGGATATGTGACAACCACAGTACTCTACACAGGGACTTCTTCGCTGGGAGCGCCTCTAACGACAACTCTCTATGGACCAAGTGGTACTAACGCTGGGTTGGTAGAGGTAGAAACACCTGGAGCCGGATACGTGACAACTACAGTATCCTACACAGGAACTTCTTCGCTGGGAGCGCCTCTAACGACAACTCTGTATGGACCAAGTGGTACTAGCCCTGGATTGGTAGAGGTAGAAACACCTGGAGCCGGATACGTGACATCCACAGTACCCTACACTGGCACTTCTATTCTTTCGGCACCTTTGACATCAACTCTGTATGGACCAAGTGGTACGCAGGCTGGTTTTGTCGAGGTCGCAACACCCGGATCGTATGCAACCACTACAGTGCTCTATACAGGACGCCTCAACATCACTGGCCCAATAACGACAACCATTTACCAGCCTACTGGAACAAACGCTGGGCTTGTCCAGGTTCAGACACCTGCGAGGCCACTAGTAAGTCTTCATTGGGCACGATGAATCATCCGCCAAAGCTCCTGCTAATCTGACCTGTTTCTACAGAGCTACGTGACGACGACGACACTATACACTGGTCTCGTCCCGATCACGGGTCCCATCACAACTACAATCCCGCCAGTGAGCGATACGCCAGGTACGGTTTTGATCGAAACACCTCCGGGCACAGTGACAACGACACGAGCATACACCGGCCCTGGCGTCATTACCCAGCCAATTTTCACAACGATTCCTGCAGTTGGCGGCCAGTCAGGTACCGTCATCGTAGAGACTCCTGCGTCGATCACACCCTCTGCTCCTCCTCCTCCTAGCTATGTGGACAATACCCCGTCAAGCACCACAGAAACGTTCACACCAGCTCTCACTGATCTCCCACCTTGCGCTTCGGACTGTGTCACTGCCATTGGCTTCGGTCCATGCAGGGCAGGAGACGTGAGCTGCTTTTGCAATTCTCCACAACTACTGAATGCGTATGCTGATTGCATCGACGACTCATGTTCTCCGGATGACGGAGCAAGTACGTATCAGCAACCTCCTTGAGCATCTACTATTTCCTGCTAATACATTGATGTAGAGGCTTCTCAGTACGCCAGAATCGTCTGTCGAGCAGTTGGTGTCTCGGTTTTCCCGACTCTATCATATCCCTCGAGCACCTCGTCAGCTCCTACGACAAGCTCCGCGCCAATTGAGACTCCATTCGCCGGATATGTTACATCTACCTCTTATGGCAACACCGACTTCTCAGGAACCAGCACTTTCTCGAGTGTACCTCCAAGTGGTAGCGTGCCTGGCACGATCTATATCGAGCTCCCGCCCATTTACACCACGTCAACCATCTACCTCACCAATAGCGACGAGATATCACGATCAGCCACTACGTACACTGCTGCTCCATATACTGGTGGAACGGTACCTGGGACAATCGTAGAAGAGGTTCCAGCTACTTACACCACAGAGACAAGCTTTTATGATCAAGCAGCGCCTTCGACGACCACGATAGCCGCGTACACTGGAGGAAGTGCACCTGGCACAGTACTTGTTCTCGAGGTATGTATACGGTACGAAGTGGAAAGCGAGCGATCCTTCTGACATTGTGACAGCCACGACTCTACACGACACAAACAACATACTACACAGGTTCTGTGCCATTGACTACAACAGTGGCCACTTTCGCTGGCGGAACAGTCCCTGGGACCGTTCTTGAGGAACTCGTACGTCAACCGATACACACAATCCTATGCAGACCAATACTAATGACAGGGTAGCCGGAGCTTTATACCACGCAAACGTCGTACTACACAGGTTCTGTGCCGTTGACATCGACAGTGGCCACCTTCGCTGGCGGTACAATCCCAGGAACGGTGCTCGAGCAACTTGTACGTGTCAAAAGAGGCTTACAGGATCCTGCGCATACTATTACTGATGACAATACAGCCTAGGATTTACACTACTCAGACAAGCTACTATGATGGTTCCGTGCCATCGACGACCACGCTTGCGACTTATTCCGGCGGAACAATCCCTGGAACAGTTCTCGAGCAGTTGGTATGTACTGCAGACTTTGATGCGAACCAATCTCGTGTCTTGTACTCTTTGCTAACAGTCCTGTAGCCAAAGCTTTATGCTACTCAGACAAGCTATTACTCAGGAGATGTACCAATCACGACAACCGTAGCCACGTTTGGCGGAGGCTCCTTGACTGGCACAGTTCTCGTTGAAGAACCAATCCTATACACCACTCAAACTACCTACTATACTGGAGACGTTCCTGTCACTTCCACAATAGCTACGTACAATGGTGGATCTACCCCTGGCACTATCCTCATCCAAGAACCGATTCTTTATACTACGCAGACTACCTACTACACGGGAAGTGTCCCTGTTACTTCGACCATTGCAACGTACAATGGCGGCCCTACCCCTGGCACTGTCCTCATCCAAGAACCGATTCTTTATACCACGCAGACTACCTACTACACTGGAAGTGTCCCTGTTACTTCGACCATTGCAACGTACAACGGCGGCCCCACCCCTGGTACTGTCCTGATCCAACAACCGATCCTTTATACAACGCAGACTACCTACTACACTGGAAGTGTCCCCGTTACTTCGACCATAGCAACGTACAACGGCGGCCCTACCCCTGGCACTGTGTTGATCCAAGAACCAATGCTCTACACGACGTTGACTACCTACTACAGTGGAAATATTCCTGTTACTTCCACTATAGCTTCGTACAATGGCGGCACAACCCCTGGTACCGTGCTTATCCAGAACCCTATCCTCTACTCGACACAAACTACCTACTATACTGGAAACGTTCCTATTACTTCTACTATAGCAACCTACAACGGTGGTCCGACTCCTGGCCTTGTCGTTGTTCAACAGCCCGAGGGATACACAACGCAGACAACATACTATTCTGGTAGCGTACCAATCACTTCGACGCTGGCGACCTACGGGGGTGGAACATTTCTTGGCACGATTCTGGTTCAACAACCAATCCTTTACACTACACAAACGACTTACTTCGACGGAGCTCAGCCTACTACCTCGACTGTCGCAACATATAGTGGAGGGACTTCGCCAGGGCTCGTTATTGTACAGCAGCCTAGGCTTTATACGACCCGGACAAGCTATTATTCCGGAAGCGTGCCACTCACTACTACGGTTGCATCCTATGCTGGAGGGACTGTGCCGGGCCTCGTAGTCATCAATAACCCAATCTTGTACACGACACAAACGAGCTACATAGCTAGTTCTCCGGCATTTACTACAACTGTCGCAACCTACGCTGGAGGGAGTGTGCCGGGGGTAGTTGTAATCAACCAACCTGTCCTCTACACTACACGAACGAGCTACATAGCCAGTTCTCCGGCATATACTACTACTGTGGCGAGCTACAATGGTGGGAGCACGCCGGGCACTGTTGTGGTTAATCAACCTGTCCTCTACACGACACGTACGAGCTACATTCCTAGTTCTCCGGCATATACTACCACTGTGGCAACCTACGCTGGAGGAGACGTGCCCGGCCAGGTTGTGGTCAACCAACCCGTCTTGTACACTACACAAACAAGCTACATTTCTGGTACGGCATATACCACTACTGTGGCGAGTTACAATGGTGGCAGCACGCCGGGCACTGTTGTAGTCAACAATCCCATCCTGTACACGACACAAACAAGCTACATCTCTGGCACGGCATACACTACAACGGTGGCAACCTACGCTGGAGGGAACGTGCCTGGCCAGGTTGTTGTCAACCAACCTATCCTGTACACAACACAAACAAGCTACATCTCTGGCACGGCATACACTACAACGGTGGCGAGCTACAACGGCGGGAACACGCCGGGCGTCGTGGTAGTCAACAAACCTATCCTATACACTACACAGACGAGCTACATACCTAGCTCTCCAGCATACACTACGACAGTCGCAACCTTTGCCGGAGGAGACGTGCCGGGCGTAGTTGTTGTCAACCAGCCTATTTTGTACACTACCCGCACCTCATACTACTCGGGTGCTGTGCCTTCGACGACCACAGTGGCTACTTACTCTGGGGGTGCCTCTCCAGGAGTGGTTGTAGTGAACCAACCCATCCTGTATACTACTCAGACCTCCTACTACTCGGGTGCCGTGCCTTCGACGACCACAGTGGCTACTTACTCTGGAGGCACCTCTCTAGGACTGGTCGTGGTGAACCAGCCTATTTTGTACACTACCCGCACCTCATACTACTCGGGTGCTGTGCCTTCGACGACCACAGTGGCTACTTACTCTGGGGGTGCCTCTCCAGGATTGGTTGTAGTGAACCAACCCATCCTGTATACTACCCAGACCTCCTATTACTCAGGTGCCGTGCCTTCGACGACTACAGTGGCTACTTACTCTGGAGGCACCTCTCCAGGACTGGTCGTAGTGAACCAACCCATCTTGTATACTACTCAGACTTCCTATTACTCTGGGGCAGTCACTTCAACGACTACAGTGGCTACTTACTCTGGCGGAACCTCTGCAGGGCTGGTCGTCATTAATCAACCCATCTTGTACAGAACGCAGACCTCCTATTACTCTGGGGCAGTAGCTTCAACAACCACAGTCGCTACTTACTCAGGAGGACCTTCTTCCGGCCTTGTTGTAGTGAATCTTCCCATCTTGTACACTACACAGACGTCCTACATCGGAAGCACATCAGGTACCACCACAGTCGCTACTTACTCTGGAGGAACCTCCGCAGGAATGGTCGTTGTCAATCTACCCACGCTCTATACGACTATCACGAGCTATTACACTGGTACCCAGGTCAGCACGACTACACTCAATCAGTACACAGGAGGTGTTACTTCAGGGACCGTTGCAATTCTCTCGCCCCAAGGATATTACACCACTACAGTCTCGTTCACGCAATCTGGAACAAGGACGGCCGGTAGCACGACCACAGTTTCTCCCAGAGGTTCAGCGTCTGGTACTGTTGTGGTCTACACACCATTACCAACACTGCCCATTGCGCCTGTAGCCGGCAGACTTGCGTGCAGTGTCTACGGCTATCTCGTGCAAGGTTACGTGCTGTACACTGTGGACCTGGGCCAGGGCACTGTGACGAAGTATCAAAATCTCGGAGACAGCTTTGCTTATGTGAACGGTATGGGATTCAACAGTTTGGACAACTTCATCTACGGCTTCAGAAACACGGACCATGCGCTCGTCAGAATCGGGTCCGATGGGAGCTTGCAAGACATGGGGAGTGACAGTGCTACAGTATCTGGTGCTCAGTTCCTGCTTGGTGATATCGACCAGAACGGACAGCTGTATAGCGGCGAGCCGCCCAATATCACATCTGGCGCGTTGCACTGGCAGCAAATCAACCTCAACCCCAACAACCCCACCAACTATGGCAAAGTCATTGCCTCTGGCTACGGAACGGGATGTCCCTATGACTTTGCAGACTGGGCATATGTTCCTGGAGGAGGAAACTACTTGTATACGCTCGGCGTCACTAGTGGAGGTGAGTTATTTGGACATAAAGTACGATTGAAGATACACGAGCTGACATAACACAGGACACCAATGTTACTTGATGAGATGGTCCATGTCCAGTCACAACTGCGAAGTGATCATCAAGTTCAACGATCTGGTTTTCGCGAATGCCACGGTATTTGGCGCGACGTATGCTTCGAGCGATGGATTTCTCTACGGGTCAGAGAACACGTTGGGAGGAATCTACAAGGTCAACATTCAAAGTCCTTACAGCATTACGAAATTTGCCAGTGGGCCAGCGTCGAGTTCCAATGATGGAGCTCGATGTATCAATAACACTCAGCCCGTGACCAACGCTCAGCCTGGGACGTACTGAAGGGTTTAGCCTCGTGGCAATTGCAGGAGGACGAGTGTGGAAGAAAGCAGTATAGCATATAGATTCAGAAGCATTGGCGGATGCGTACTTGTCGGCTTCACGAGAACTCCTCTCCAGGCCTTTCTTTCTTTCACCGAGATTACCACTGACCAGCACTCGCCTCTTCGCATCGTCATAGGAACAAAAAACGCAGCATTTGCGTCGATTTCTTCTCCTTTGTCCCATTCATTGTCACCAATATTGCCCCCAAGAAAGGAGCACGTATTCTATATTCGATCATTTCTTTATTCCACTTTTTCCTTTTTCCCCCAATGGCAAACTGTACTATACCTTACTATAGGTACGTTTGCATGACCTCCTCTTCCCACCTCAAACTACCAACTTCAAAACTACACAATTCGAGGAGATTTAGAAGAAAACCACAACAACAACAACAACAACAACAACAACAACAACAACAACAACACACCATTCCCACACATACAATGCAACCCCTCCCCTCCCTCCTCCCAACCACCCTCCTCACCCTCCTCCTCCTCCTCACCCCGAACCCCACCACCGCGCAAGACTACACGCAAGACTACCACTACTCCCAGCTCTGCGCCTCCAAGCACCCTTCCACCAACGCAGCCATATCCGCCTTCTGCAACAAAAAACTCCCTCCTAATAACCTCCTCCCCAGCGACACAATCTTCTGTCCCGGCCCGCGTTCGCACGAGGGAGTCGTGACGCAAGGGGTTCGAGTGCGGATTCGAGGCGATTGTAGTCCTCCGCAGTGGATTCCGGCGCAGTATTGTTTGGTGCAGTTTCATTATATTTGTGCGAGGGGGGATGAGAAGGGGATGGGAGAGGGGATTTATGGGAGGGAGGGGTGTCAGAGGTGGAGTTTGGAGGAGGTTGAGGGGTGATGTTTTTTGCTTGATTTTTCTTTTGATGTTGGGGGGGAGGGGGTTAGAGAAGAGAGAGAGCTTTGAAGTGAATGTTGGATGGGTGGGTAGGGGGCTGTAGAATCGGGTATGATAGTGGACTTGATATGCTTTGTCTCTTTTGGAATTTACCTCTTAGATGGTTGGTTGGGTGTGTGTACGAGCTGTGTCCTTTGTTAGAAATTCCGTTATGTAGTATAAGGAGACTCAAAGTATATATACTTCAGATCTGCTCGAATAGCTGCGACTTCTCCTTTACGACTATCCGGTCATTACTATCTGTACTGCCGAGAAGACCTCTGAGGCAATCCACCTTGCGGCTATCTCTATAGATGAGAGTGTCTACGAGGAGGATACACATGTAAGTGGATTGAAGAAGTAAATGACAGGACTACAGTTCACTTCAGCCTGTCTTGGCATTCCTCCCATGTTTATTCGTTTCTATCTACACTACTAGCTGGGCAGCTTACGGTGCGTGTTCGGCTGATGCGTGATGCGTATATAGGCTACTCTATTAGTGCTGTGGAGGTATGTAAGATGACAATACGATTATAGTGTCCACAAGCATGATACCTATATTGCAGATGAGATTCAAGACTACTCCGCATGTCACAGATATAGGGTTTCAATAAGTATAGGATATGCTTTTGAGGAACTTGTGTTATCCTAATTAGGAATGTTGGCGTTCGCTTGTACAATTGATAGCCACTCCTGCATAATACAACTACTGCAGGGTACATGTATGCGCTATATGTATGGTTGAAGTGGGATGGGAAGCGCTACGCAGTTTGGAGTGTCCACGATGCTCTACTGTTATCTCAATCAGATAGAACTACTTCGTATGCATGCCATTCTCCCTCACTGCCTACCTATGCAAACGTATATCCTCTCACCAACCATAAGCGCCAGCAAGCCGTGCCAAGCTGCGCCATATCGGACACTCCACTTCAATTGGTGCAGACTTGGACGGGACGCACATTTCAGGGGGTCCTGCAGCTTCGACGATCTCCAAGCAGCCTTGTGCTGACTTCACCTCTGCCCCTCCACGCC
Source organism: Mycosphaerella sp. Ston1 (assembly GCA_000504405.2). Taxonomy (NCBI): domain Eukaryota; kingdom Fungi; phylum Ascomycota; class Dothideomycetes; order Mycosphaerellales; family Mycosphaerellaceae; genus Mycosphaerella; species Mycosphaerella sp. Ston1. The sequence continues at coordinate 41,750 of KZ105327.1, forward strand.
CCGCCTCGCCTCGGTAGAGGGAAACGAAGTGATGAGCAACGATAAGCGCTGGAATAGGCGAGGTGATTGAAGCAAGCGGAGATGGAAATAGAAAATCATGACAGGTGGCTGAGGAGATGCTTCAGCCCCATTTGCATTGCGCACGAAAAGAGGTAAAACCGAATCTCGTTAGCTGGCCTCTGTGAGCACAGCAGCATCTCTATCTCAAACAACAACACTTCAGGACAAGTTCAGGTTCTGCTGCGATAATGTCTCACTCTGCTGCGCAAAAAGAGTTGAGACTTTATAGGCTCGTTGCGTTCGATGGTCGCGATATAAGTATAACACGTGCGCACTCATGTCTCTGTCCTGGGCTGCCCTGCGTGTATCTGTCTGCTCGGCGGAAACATGATGTCGGTAGGATATAATGGAAAAATTTGTACGTATTATGCTATGGGACCGGCCCTTGACACACCCTTTAGTCTCGTGACGGCAAGGTAATGATCGTCTCTAGGGCCCTGGACTCCTGGAGCGAATAGAGCTTACTAACCTAGTCGTCACCGTCTCCAAGCGGAATAGCCAATTGAGCCATGCTCGGAACAAGGCGAAAGAGTTTGGCGGTGCAGACGGAAGTTTGTGGTTGTTGTCGCACATGGCGTCGTCCGTCCACAGTCGCTTGCCATGGCAAAGAGCCACATGCTGCCTCCCTTCGCTCGTTGTTGGCTGGCCCGGTCAGTGGCTAACCACTCCCTTGCAATGGCCGTGTGCAAGACCAAGCAAGTTGTTCAGTGAAGGCAAAGCCAGAGTGCGGATTGGAGAGGACTTCATGCGAGCCTCTACTAGCCTCTAGCCAGATCTTCGAATGACAAGAGCCGAGAGCATCCCGACGGCATGGATGCCACACCTGATGATGAAACCGCTGGTCCGCTGTGCGAACACACGCCGGAGGATCCGATCATGTTGCTGTGTGTGTATATGTATGTAGGATATATGTATGTAGGATGTATGTATACTGTAATCCTTTCACCACTGCCATGGAACTGCAGCTACTGCACCATAGCACGACCGTTGGCGCAGGAAACCTCACTTCACCGTCTTCACGCGACCTGCAGTAAATGACAAGATTAACATCACGGCGGGCCTTCGTCTAGCGACTTTAGCGCACTCCTCAAATAGTGGCGCACTCGTATGCACCATCCTTGACTAGTTCCACTGCTCGCACGCAGAAGAGCAGAGGGCGCCAGCACTTCTTGCCAGCCCAGCGTGCGCTGTCGCAACCGACTTGGGACGAAAACTCCACGACATCCATCGCAGACGTCGACCACGTCCTGGATCACAACCTTACTGACTGCGCGCTCCAGCAGATGCCAACCCCCCCGCGGTATCCGGTGTGTCGATCGTGTGCAGCGACAGACGCGCCAACACAGCTCCCGCACCTACCTACCTTACCTAGTTGTATTCTGTAGGCGCTGCACATGATCTCCGAAAGCTGACTGGCCAGTCCAGTGGTCGCTCTGCGGTTCCATCCTAGTCACAACCTCCCTCGCAGCGCCCACACCGGCGTCGGGGAGGCAACGAGCTTCTTATGGCATCACCCTTGCAGTGGCCGGCCGCTGCATCCACCGCCTCTGTCACTGCTACTGGCTCTGTCGATGGCGCGCGTGGGCCACCCATCTCGGACTCGTTGCAACAGTCCCACGCCTCGCCCGCTACACGAGAGCCAGCAAACGGGCTACAAAGCGCGCGGCAGAAAACTATATCCTCGCCCGTAGTCTCACCCGCGAGCGCACGAGGTCACCACCAACAGCCGCAGCAGTCATCGCCCTACGTCGCGACCATCGTCCAGGCAGCACCCTCCTCTTCGGTCCGCAGGCCCAATCCGGCGAAGAAAGTCGTCAGGGGAAGTGATGATGAGCTGCACCAAGCCATCACACGCGAGGCTGTAACGGAAGAACAGCGGACGATAGGCCAGGTTCAGTCGCCTCAGCAGCAGCAGCAGCAGCAGCAACCTCCGCCGAAGCTGGACCCTGCACCTCAGACCTTCCTCCGCAGCGCGCCGATCATTATGTCGAACCCCCAGGCTGCTATTCGCCCTGCACCTCACGATCGCATTCCTATGATGGCGCAGAGGACTGCCTCGATTGATTCGACAGTCTCCTCTGTGTCCTCCATGTCAAGCCACAGGCCTATCAATCCAGGAACCACGAATGCCTTCAGAGTGTCTCAGGAAACTCAAGGACCACAGGATGCAGCTGCGCTTATCGCTGCGGCTGGGTCAGCAGAAGCTGCGTTACAAAAAGTGCTGCAGGAGAAGCAACAGGCAGCTTCGCACAACGCTCAGTTATGGCGACTTGTGGAAAAGCAAAGGTCCATGATTCTGGGCCTGAACAAGGATTTGGAAAAGTCTCTGAAGGAGAAGGAGCGGTATAGGCGGAAGCTCAAGGACAATATCTCTCAGTCGACATCTGCGCCAGCATTCACTCCGACCCATGCGTCGACAGTGCAAGGACACTCGAGAGAAACCAGCGTATCTTTATCACCGCTTACGCCAGTACCAGCGCCAGTCCGAGACATCAGCGTAGACACTCTCCAGACGAGCGACAGATCCGGGTCTGCGTCCAATAGCATCGGACGATCAGACACACCTCAAGATGCGATTAATTCGCACATGATGACTCCGCCGGATGTCGCGAGCAGTCCGACTGGCAGTCAACGAACTATGCACCACGATACGAGGCCTGTCACGATTGACACACGAGCAGCAGCTTTGACAAACGTGCAACGAACACCGACTGGCACGCCTCCCGTGTCACTCAAGTCGGCTGAGATTTTGCACAGCCCAAACAATAGTATCAGTCACTCGAAGACCCCTTCGACATCTTCCTACCATACCAGTCCGCGCGCGTCCGCAAATGGCAACTTCAGCCCGAAGACACGGAAAGCCCCTCCCGCGCCCCTGAGACTTGACCCGCCCATGCTGAGACCGGATCTCAGCGTCGATGAGCATGTGGAAGACGCGTCTGACTCGGAATACGAAGATGACCCAGAAAGTGCGAGATCGGACTTTGCGGACAGAGGTCGTAGGAAGACACGCGAAGACGATGACCGCGAACGAGAAGTGCTCGCGCAGAAAGAGGCTGAGCAGCGCAGTATATCGAAAAAGGACAAGAAGAGTAAGAGTCGAGCCGCGGACGACTCATCAATTGTGGCACAACCAGGTCCGGCTGAGCATGCAGTAGCAGAGGCCGCCAGGCTGAATGGACCGTGGTCAGAGCCGAATCCTTACGAGGTTGTTCACAATCGAGCCGCGTCGGATTCGCAGTCACGCACACTGACTGCACCCTCTGCAATGCTCAGTCCTGGCTTGCCCATGAGCCCGCGACCTGGTGACAGGCCACCAAATTCACCACTGCCCCGTGCTCCTATCACGCAACTGGCAAATTCAATGCCTCTATCACCAAGAGCCGGAGTCGCAGGCCTCCCACTGTCGCCGCGTGCTCCCAGATCAGCGATTCCACTGCCTCCTCAAACCCCTATGGCACTCATGTCGCCACATCTGGACAGGGCAAAAGCTTATGCAGCACAAGCGCCACCATTTCAAGCTATTGCCAGTCTAGCCGACCGCATGAAACCGTCGAATGGCGGCAGTCCTGATCAAGAGCGGCCTTCCATGTCGAGCGACCAGTCATCGGTACACAGCCCAGGAGAAATATACAAGGGCCTCCAGACAGAAGAATACCCGGACCTGCTTTTACCGCCAAATGCGCTTCCTTCTATATATGTCAAGACGGCTTCGTCACGCATGATTCGCTCTCGAGCTAGTATGATGTTGTCTAAGAATGCGGATGACAATCCTGTATTCACCTTGGCTGTACATGAGCGATCTCAACACAAGCAGCTCTGGAAGGTGGAGAAGACTTATCAGGCACTTTCGCAGTTGGACTATGATATCAAGGCTCTGTGTCGGATCAGCGATCGCATCCCTGACAAGACATTGTTCACTGGACACGCTCCCGCCAAGATCGACGCCAGGCGCATGGCTCTCAACGCTTACTTTGAACGGACCATGGACTCTGTGACTGAAGAGAAGGCAGCAAGGATCTTTTGCAAATTCTTGTCGACAGACGCGTTTGGTAACGATAGCGGTGATTACTTCACTTCGAACGAGCTGAATAAACGCCCAGACTCTCCAGCTGTGACGCCGCTGCGGCTCAGACCGAACATGGCAGGATATCTGACGAAGCGCGGCAAGAACTTTGGAGGCTGGAAGGCGCGCTATTTCGTGCTAGATGGTCCTCTCTTCAAGTACTTCGAGGGTCCTGGAGGTGCTCATTTGGGTTCGATCAAGCTGCAGAACGCTCAAATCGGCAAGCAGTCGGTAAACCCGAATCAGAACGCGCATGACGACGAAGACAACCAATTCCGTCATGCTTTCTTGATTCTGGAGCCCAAAAAGAAGGACTCTAGCGCACTGGTGCGCCATGTTCTATGCGCCGAGAGTGACGGTGAGCGTGATCAATGGGTGGATGCCCTTCTACACTACGTGGACTATCGAGAGGTTGAAGATCGTCTGCAGCCTGGCAGGCAAGCTCAAGTGGCCAAGACTGAGCTAGCGGCTCGTAGTCCGAGGTTGCAGAAATCAATGGGTGATCTTCGTACTGTAACAGCTTTCAGTCAGGACGCTGCAGCCCAGGCGAAAGCGGACCTCCAGTCTGTGGGCTACAATGACACTGTCGCTGGTAATGCACCAATCATGGGTCCGGTCACGTCACGAGGCGGCAGCGACACACCATCGCCGTCTCACGACAAGCTTGCAACAGATCAGTCTTACCCTACCATATCCGGCCCGACCAACCTCCAAGTCATCTCGGATACCGAAAATTGGGGCATGAAGGTGCCGCCTACTCCTGGAAAGGATAAGAAGCGCAGCGTCTTTCAGCTACCGTTCACGAGAGGCCGTGGTTCCTCAGATCAGGAGCCAAAGGACGCTGTCGGCGAACATGCATATCAGACCCGAGCTGTATTTGGTGCGAATCTAGCTGAAGCCGTAGGGTACTCGCAGCCCGCTGGAGTTGACACTGAGCTGCCGTCCGTCGTATATCGGTGCATTGAGTATCTGACGGCCAGGCAAGCCGTTGCTGAGGAGGGCATTTTCCGTCTTTCGGGCTCAAACGTTGTTATCAAGGCTCTCAAGGATCGCTTCAATACTGAGGGTGATGTCAATCTGCTTGAAGCCCAACAAAATTACGACGTGCACGCTGTGGCAAGCTTATTGAAGCTGTATCTGCGAGAACTTCCAGCTAGCATCCTAACGCGAGACCTTCATCTGGATTTCTTGCACTGTTTGGAGATGCCGGCCGAGGAGAAAATTCCCGCCTTGAACATGCTCGTCAACAAACTGCCAAGACATAACCGAGCGCTGCTGGAAGCGCTATCTGCATTCATGCTGCTCATTGTCAACAATGTCCTTGTCAACAAGATGAATGTCAGAAATCGTAAGTACCAAGTCTCACCATGTGCGCATCCGTTTGTCACTAATTCGTGAATAGTTGGACTGGTGTTCTCGCCAACACTCAACCTGCCCGGACCTCTTATCTCGTTGTTCGTGGAAGAGCAGCATAGCATCTTCAGCATGCCAGCCGAGCTTGAAGCACCCAACGTACCTTCTTTCGGCCACGCTGTGCAAACATCGCCTCCCGACGACCTCCGTTCTCCACGTCGTCAGATGTTCCAGGACCTGCCTACACCCGCATACAACCAGACGCAGTTTCAGACTGGCAGCGGCTCTCTCAACGACGATACTGGCATGATTCCTATGCAACCAACGTATGAGGCTTACCCGTACCAGATGGCGCCCCAAGGAGACGGCGGCTATGGTAGTCTCAATGACGCCCTTCGTTCGCCTACAGTGTATAGCACCACGGCAACAGGGGCACCAACGGTCCGAGAGAACAAGCAGAGAAGACGCGAGAGCACCATGCTTGCAGTCAATCGCGAGGGACCTACCAAAAAGCCTAGCCAATCCCGCTTGCGAGAGGAGCATGGCACCAGTTTCTAGCAGACTGACATGACTGCGCTTCGACAGATGACCAGGCGAGCTCCTGGGCGATACAGCTACGATGGCGTGTCGAGACCAATGAACTTCGCTTACGACGACTCAATATACCCTGGCTGACGCGTCTAATATGCCCACGCAAAGTGCCGGCCGTACGCTAGCGACGTGGCCAATACACAGGTATTGTTTGGCAGTTACGATGGATGAATATACCTTAACTCTGGAAGAAGGACTTGCTACTGTATTTTGGTTCCGTGTTTTTGCGACCTCTGCGATGAAGCATCATACCCCCTTCTCGTTCTTTGTCATTTTCAGCTGCATAATAATCTTTCAGAAGCGTTCGAGCGAGTAGCACGATGGCGTGGCGGCGGCAGGACTGGACCAGCCTGCTAGGTTGGAGGCTAGAAGGTCGGCAGCGAGACGACTCGAGCTGTAAGAGTGGTAATGGGATAGACGTTATTGTACAGGTTGTGATCGTGGCCTTCATCTTCTTCTATCGAGAGGAAAGGAAAGGCTGCCGACGCAGCCTACCGGGCCCGTTGAACTGGGGGCATACTTCGTATAGTCTACCAGAGAATGCTCAAACACATGTACCACAGATGACGGTACGAGTCTTTCTTTGCTGTCTTCGTGCCTTGCGAGTCAGAGGCTCACGCCAAGGTTTCTGGCTGGAACTTCACATCATCATGGCTGCGACGGCCCCACATGTTGAACCACTCTTACTCCCAAGCCATGCCCTACACCTATGCAAACCACCAACCTCGCCGACACAAGAGATATCTCTCCTGCGCAAGCCGAACCCTGGTTCCAGCACGATATCGAGCATACGCCGCGTCCATGGGGGATCTACCGGCTGAGCCTGCTGCCGCGCCAGAGCACACCATGTCAGAGTAAGCTCAGCCGCATCTGGTGCCGACATTCACCACTGCAATCGTTGGTATCTGCTAACTTCACGTCCAGCGAGCTCAGACAACTGGCCCTCAAGCTGGGATCTCAGGGACCGCACAAGACTCTCCCCACGACAAGACTGATCCAACTCCTCTTCAACGGCGTGTATATGATCAAAACCACCCGAGCCGTCTTCGTCTGGGAACACCCATACTACCCACAACTCTACATTCCCGCCTCAGACTTGCAGTCCTACTTTGCCGCCCGCTCCGCAGACCTCCACATCACTCCCGGCGAACAAGTCAAATCCGCAGATGGCTCACTCCTCGCAACCCAATGGACCCTCACCGTGCGGGACAAATCCATCTCGCAAGCCATCTGTTTCGCCGACGAACTCCCCCAAGCAGCAGCAGCAGCAGCAGCCCTCCCGCTGCGCGGCCTCGTGAAAATCGATTTCGCCAGCGTCGACCAATGGTTCGAAGAATCCTCGCCAATCTTCATCCATCCCAAAGACCCGTTCAAACGCATCGACATCCTCCCCTCCACGCGCCACATTCTCGTGAAAATTTCCGGCCGCGTCGTCGCGGATACGCACTCTTCCATGCATCTCTACGAGACGGGTCTGCCCTGTCGATATTATCTGCCTTTGACACGAGTCGATGCTTCGGTTTTAAGACGCAGTGCCACGAAGACCTTGTGTCCGTATAAGGGTGCAGCGGAGTACTATCATGTGGAACTCGATGGTGGGGAATTGTTGGAGGATGTGGTGTGGTTTTATGATCGGCCGGTGGTGGAAAGTGCGAGGATTGAGAGTTTGGTGTGCTTTTATCATGAAAAAGTGGAAATTGAGGTTGATGGGGAGGTGGTGGTGGATTTGCCGACTACGACGACGGGGTTTAGTAGTGCGGAACCGCCTGACGCGACTAAGGAGGAAATATTGGATATGGGCAGTTTTAGTGCTCCGTTGGAGACTGTTAAGGAAGAGAAGACTTCTTCTTCTTCTTCTTCGGAGTCGTGATCTGCGAAAAAGAAGGCTTGGGGGCAGATGGAATGGGATGGGAGTGACGAAGAGGATCTATCGATCCATTGATGTGTCACTTTGGGTAGGGGAAGAGCTGAGAATCTCAAGCACAGAGACATTTTTCCAGTCCTGAGAAAAAAGAGGCTGAGCGAAAATTATGTCAAATCATCATCATCACAGGCTGGCTGAGGTGGTTGAAGCAGGGGAAGCGAGTAAGGTAGCTTATAGTATCGTAATAATAGACGACTTTATGACCCGGGTACTTACGTTAACAAATATTGTAACCCAGTACTTGGAGATTGCCACAAGGCCCGCTGAGGTATACAACAGATTTCTTAGGCTTTAGCCCTTGGGCAATAAAGACCTCTCAGCCCTCAGGGAAGAAAGAGCAACAAAGAGAAAAGAAAACGGTCGGGAAGAAAAATGCTATGCGCTCATCAGAACGCTTTCCAAATGCTAACAAATGCTATCTCTCTATGTATTGCCACCCTCTAGACGTTATTTCCTCTGACATACCAGGAATTCTTCTTGGCATACCTCCTCGCCTTCTCGCTCTCAATGGTATTCGTCTCACTCTCAGAACTCGGCCCTCTCACGTGCTGCTGTCCCACGTGATACTTTTGCCCAGCTGCAGCAGCAGCCCAAGCAGCGACATCTGAATGTCCCGTAGGTCCTCTCGCGTACCCCGGTTCGCCAGGATGCACAATTTTCAATTCATGCATGCTGTCATTTGCGCCCATAACATCCTTCTGTTGTCTGCGTAGCTGAGACAGCTCGGGCAAATGTTCGCCCGTGAAGGCGAGAATCGTCCATAGACTGGCGTGGATGAGGAGCAAGATGGTAGTGGCCCACATGAGGGTTATGAAAGGTTGTCCGGCTTTTGCTTTGACGCCGAGCTCGGAGCCGAGGAAGTTGAGCACTGCAGGCGCCGCGGTGGCGATTCCGTGGGTTGCTGCTGCTGCTAGGGCTAGAAACCCGAGAGCTGGGAGGGCTAGAATGACATTTATGATGGCTTTCTTGCGCGAGAAGCATGCAGTCGCCCATAGAGATGCTAGTAAGCAGAGACCAGTGAAGAAGATTCCAATCTCGAAAAGGACTCGGACCAGTGTGAGTGGGTTGAGAGCGGAGTGCTTCGTGCATCTTTCCACCACCTTGTGCGTTCCATTTGGTGGCAGAGCAGATGCTCCAACTGTAATGTTCATTCCTTGTGGGGTCTTGTACTCGCCTGAACAAGTCGTTCGGAGATGGATACTGTAGAATCCCTGCAAGTCCAAGGTGGAAAGGACATCGGAGTATGTCTCGTGGACTTGGTCAACAACCATGGTCTGAGCAGATGCTATTGCGGAGGAAATCTTGGATGCCACAATTCCTTCCACCGAAGCAACTTTGGACTCGACAGCAGAGGCAACAGCTGTAACTTTGGATTCAATTCCAGATTTGACGGACGTGATTGCTCCACCAATGGAGTCTTCGGCATTGCTTTTGACAGACGCGATGCCGGCTGTTATATCATCGACGAACGAGTCGAGCCCGTCTGGATTGCGAGGCGCTATAGTGATGGCAGCGATGGTTGCGCTTGTGGTCGTGGGTGTAGCCAGAATAGAAACCGGGAGGTCATCTTGCTTGTTGATAATTCTGCTAAGATTTAGTCCCATGACTTTGGAGTCGATCTTCTCGACTGCGTTCTGGCCAAAGCGGGTGGCGTTGAGGGTGAAGATATTGTAGCTCTCCATATAGCCGGGTTTGTTGCCTGCGTAGACAACCAGGAAAGAGAGGATGAAGGCTGTAGCTACTACTAGGACCGGGAGAATGGCCCAGGGTTGAAAGTTGCGGGATATCATCTTTGCGGATGTCGTCTTGGTGCTCGTGCTTGAGTGATTGGTGCTGTTGTTCGGATCTGTTTCGTGGTCTCTGTGGTGAAGGGAAAGTAGTGATCCTTGCCAGCAAGTGATGCTAATACGCACAGCGCTTGGGTTAAGATATTACAAGAAGAGTAGTGAAGAGACTGGAAGTGTGTTGTGTTCTGAAGAAACGGGAATGGAAGAAGAAACTGTCGTGAAGATACTTGCAAAGGTAGATCCAGAGTCGTGAATAGACAGCCGCCATGTCTGAGCCGCTCCACTCTTTGTCTCGTCGACAATGAACAAGTCCCAGAATAGCAGCGCAACAATGAACAGCCATATTAGCGCGGTTCATACCATTGTGCGACAATGAACTTGGTTGGCGCGTGAGGTCTCGTGGGTGAAGCAGCGGCTAATTTGAAACACGCCAAGATAAAATGCATCTTCACGTGATCTGGCGACTTCCCAAGTACTAGGTAGATATTCGCAACTGTCGTGAAAACTGCAGCTATAGCATCAGTCGACTGAAGGCAATGGAGTCTATACCAATGATCTCCAGGATCTGGCCGGCTAGGTTGCTATATCGTGGCGCAGCAAGCATAGTCAGCGCCATATACTAATTGTCTGCCTGACACTGGTCGTGTGCTATAACGCACAAGTGAATGAGTTTCTTCCTCATGTTAGTGGTTTGCTCCTTGAAGTTTGCTTCGATCGCAACCTGGATCTTTGACGGTTCTTGCAGGTTAGAGGAAGGAAGACGACCAACTTTTGCAAGCTGTAAGAAACCTTGGAGAGGCGGCAGCCATCGCCGTCAAACCGACTTGGGGTAGATCTGGCGGACTGTTCACGTTGCGAAGAGCTTGAGACGTGAGCAGATATGCCACTTATCGCATCTCTCAACTTGCACACCCATTGTCAGGATGCAGTCTTCCAGTAGCGTGCCTTCGTCGTAGCCATTTCAAAGCGAGCACAGCAGATGGAAGACAGTTACAACACATATCTGTTCCACATCTTTTTATGGCCACCAAGTCATTTCCAGAGATCATTGGCACCTCAAACAAGGTGGAATGGGTTGTTCTTGCAATAAACGGTACGATGACCGAACGCCAGTGAGCTCATGGAGAGAGGAGCACCCTGAGAGGACTGACTTGCGTTGTGTTCCTTACTCTTTCGAGAGACAAGTTCTCCATACCATTCCTCCTATTCATCCTCGATCGTGCATTGGCCATACCATTCGTGCTGCTGGTCCTCGATCCTATATTGGAGCGAGACATGCAGCCGTGCGCGTGATAGCGAGTGCATGGGGCGGCAGTGAGATGGCTGTTCATCAATTTGATGTTCTCCAGTCGCTGATGATGATGATGATTATGAGGATGATGATGATGATGATGACTTCGTAGTAGAGAGGAGGGGAAAGGAAACGAGGAGCTCTCCAAAATTCGACCATTGCGGCGTTCGCGGAGGTGGTGCGTCCGGGGCATGTGTGTCGCCATCAATGATCAATGCAACAATCGATGAAACTCGGTATACTTTGTGTACTGTTTCGCGTGTACTGGTCGAGACTTTTGGCTGTGCCTTGATTGCACAAAGTATCTTATTCTGCTGATTGCTGTTCATCTGCGTCACTCCGTTACGTCTGCCTCATGTCCGCTCGTTCACTTCAACTAGGCCTGCCCGCACTTCGGAGTCACCCCTCCAGACCGAGACTGCCTCCCCAACTTGTCCAGCTTGCACCATCCTCTACACCGACGCTCCTCCCAAACTCCCTCACGAGACACCGCCGCCACTACCACCAAATACGACACATACAGGTTCATAGACCAACTCGCTCCCTTCTCCACCAGCAGCCGACCTGCTTCGAACGAGTCTCTCGCCAAATACCAGCCTACCAGCGATACTGTTCCAGTCGGCGATCCGCCATGTGTCGTAGAGAGGCAGATACGGCCGGTGCCAACATGGACATCTCAAAAGGCCGCGAGGTGCTGCCCAAGAATGTCAAGCCACTTCATTACAACCTCACGCTCGAGCCCAACTTCGAAACGTTCAAGTACGAAGGCACAGTTGAGGTCGACCTGGACGTGGTAGAGGACACCAAGTCCATTTCGGTCAACTCGTTGGAGATCGATATCAAGTCCACCACCATCCAAGCTGGTGGACAGACCATCACATCGTCGCCCACTCTCAGCCACGATGAGGACAGCCAAACCACCAAGATCGATTTCGAGCAGTCCATTCCCGCTGGTCAGAAGGCGAAGCTGATCCATACCTTTACGGGCACGCTGAACGACAACATGGCTGGCTTCTATCGATCATCCTACAAGGGAGCGAATGGGGAAGATGCATACATTGCCACTACACAGATGGAGCCTACCGACTGTCGGCGAGCCTTCCCATGCTTTGATGAGCCAGCCCTGAAGGCCACCTTCACCGTCACCTTAATTGCAGATGAGAAGATGACTTGCTTGAGCAATATGGATGAGGCAAGCACGAAGAAGCTCGATAATGGCAAGAAGGCAGTCACATTTAACAAGACACCTCTGATGTCCACATACCTCCTCGCTTTCATCGTGGGAGAGCTACAGGTGGTGGAGACGAATGACTTCCGTGTACCTGTCAGAGTGTTTTGCACTCCGGACAAGAACATTGAGCATGGCCAGTTCTCCCTGAAGCTCGCAGCGCAGACTCTCGACTTCTACGAGAAGCAGTTCGCTAGCGAGTTCCCGCTGCCGAAGATGGACATGGTTGCCATTCCTGATTTCTCGGCAGGCGCCATGGAGAATTGGGGTCTTGTCACATACCGCGTGGTCGATCTCCTGCTCGACGACAAGCACGTCAGTGCCTCGACGAAGCAGCGTGTGGCCGAAGTCGTACAGCACGAGTTGGCTCACCAGTGGTTCGGCAACTTGGTCACCATGGACTTCTGGGACGGTCTGTGGCTGAACGAGGGCTTCGCCACCTGGATGTCGTGGTACAGCTGCAATGTCTTCTACCCGGAGTGGAAAGTCTGGCAAGGCTATGTGACTGACAATCTGCAATCTGCCCTCGGCCTGGATTCTCTTCGAAGCTCGCATCCAATCGAGGTACCGGTCAAGCGTGCTGACGAGATCAATCAGATCTTCGACGCTATCTCGTATTCCAAGGGCTCATGTGTGCTCCGCATGATTTCCAAGTATCTTGGTGAGGACGTTTTCATGGAGGGTATTCGACAATACCTGAAGAAGCACGCCTATGGCAATACCACAACTGGCGACCTTTGGGCGGCACTGAGCGCTGCCAGCGGGAAAGACGTGGAGCGCATTGCTGATATCTGGACGAAGAACATCGGCTTCCCGGTCATCACTGTCACGGAGGATGCCAAGAATAGCTCCATTCACGTTAAGCAGAACCGTTTCTTGCGCACTGCTGATGTGAAGCCCGAGGAGGACCAGACTCTCTTCCCAGTATTTCTCGGCCTTCGATCCAAGAACGGTATCGACGAGGAGCTTACACTCAACAAGCGAGAGGGCGACTTCAAGTTACCTGACCTTGACTTTTACAAGCTTAACGCCGATCACTCTGGCATCTACCGCACATCTTACCCTGCGGAGCGATTGCAGAAACTTGGCGAGAACGCAAGGGCAGGTCTGCTCTCCGTCGAGGACCGCGCAGGCATGATTGCCGATGCTGGTGCGCTTTCGGCTGCTGGCTACCAGAAGACGGATGGTCTTCTTTCGCTGCTGCAAGGCTTCGACAAGGAACCTGATATGGTAGTTTGGGACGAGATTACTGCTCGAATCGGCGCTCTTCGGGCTACCTGGATGTTCGAGGATGAGAAGGTGAGAGATGCGCTCAAGGCGTTCCAGCGCGACCTTTCAAGCAAGAAGGCGCACGAATTGGGATGGACTTTTACAGGGAACGAGGGACACATTGAGCAGCAGTTCAAGGGTCTCATGTTTGGCAACGCCGCCTCTGCTGGAGACGACACGACCAAGGCTGCCGCATTCGACATGTTTAACAAGTTCGTCGCAGGCGATCGCAAGGCTCTCCACCCCAACTTGCGCGGCGCAGTCTACGCCATCGTATTGCAGTATGGAGGCAAGGAGGAGTACGACGCTTTGGTGAAGGAGTATGAGACTGCCACATCATCAGATGAACGCAACGCCGCCCTCCGCTCCCTCGGCCGTGCCAAGGACCCTGAACTCATTCAACGTACGCTTGCCTACTCCGTCTCAAAGAAGGTCAAAGAACAAGACATCTACCTTCCACTTGCCGGTCTTCGTGCTCACCAAGAAGGCATTGAAGCTTTCTGGGCTTGGATGAAGGAGAACTGGGATCTTCTCAAGGCGAAGATGCCTCCCTCTTTCACGTTGCTTGGGTCTACCGTGTCCATGGCCACATCAAGCTTCACAAAGGAAGAGCAACTACGCGATGTCGAGAAGTTCTTCGAGGGCAAGAGCACCAAAGGCTTCGACAGAAATCTTGCGCAGAGCTTTGATGCGATCAAGGCCAAGATTGGCTGGCTGAAGCGTGATAAGGCGGCCGTCGAGCAATGGCTGAAGGAGAAGAAGTACTTGTAGTGTGGGCGAACTCTGTACAGTGACACAGTCGGAGTCATGGACTTTACCAACACAGCACATTATCTCGCCCTTGATGGCGATGTTCGAGTCAGTGAAAAAATTAGTGGCGAGGAGCGCAAGAGTGGCAACGATACTGGTTGCTCAGACATCCCGGTCAACGATCCTGTGGTTGAGTATGTATAGAAGGTATACATGTATAGTCTAAGTATACTGGTTCACGAAGTCGACTAGGACATGTGCATAATATCAAAATGGATCATCATGACAAGATGTTTAAATCTTGCTTCTCTTCTTTACATTTCTCTCCGCACTCACCGCAAAACAGACATGATGACTCAACGCCACAACGTCGCCACTCTCATCCATAACCACAATCTCCAAATCATACCTCCCATTCTTAATAACTTTCGTCTGCAACCTCGTAAACAAAAATCTCACACCCGCCTCTGGCAAAACCTTTTTCACATCGAGATTCAACAGCACAGTTGGATACCAAAAAAACGGCACATCCGATTTCTTCCTCTCTCGCAACTCCCTTCCCGCTTGCGTTTCCCACAATGTGGGATCATACTGATCAAAGCCGTCCAACATGAACGATTCGAGAATCTGCGGGAAGAGATCTATGAGAAACCCGAGTTTGTCGTTGGTCCAGGTCTCGCGGGGATCTTTGAGGCAGATCCATTCGTCGTAGATGTTTTGGGCGGGTTGGCCGGCGCGGGGGAAGAAAGATCGGATTTGTTGGGTGGCTTTGCGGAAGGTGCTGTTGGGCCAGGTTGGGAGTTCGGTCCAGGCGGGGTCTTTGCCGGCTTCGAGGTTGAGGAGGTTGGATGTGAGTGGGGTGATGGCCGGATGGGGTTTCCAGTTTGTTTGGAAGGAAAGGCCGACTTCTTTGGTCAGGTTGGTGTTTGTGCAGTAGCTGTGGGGATGGCTGTTAGGCACGTTTGCTGAGGGGGATTTTCGCCCTTGAGGGGATGGTGAAGGGGTGGTAGTGGGCATTTCCAAGTCGACTGCACAGGTTCGACGGGTTGGATCGAGGAGATTGAAATGACAGACTTACCCAACAACTTCCTCACGGCCATCTTGGGAGAGCGAGACATGAACAATGGAGGTTTGACGCCCAAGTTTGACGTCCTTGATTGTGAATGTGGCTGGGCCAGTTTGTGTTCTTCGAAGAAAGTCTAGATGTAATGCGAGAGTGTGTGGTTGATCTTGCTTGCGGAGGGTAGTTTCGAAGTGCTTTTTTACAGCTTTCTGGCGAGGGTGTGATGATTAGGACTGAAGTGTGTCTATGTATGCGTATCTCGGGTACATGTATGGTGCGGATTGTACTCACTTGGATTGTTGCCGTTACGTAGCCACCGTGTGGGACTGAGTCCAATAATCAGCATGTGAGTTGTACGGGCACATTATCGTCAAGCTGATAGTTCTAGCAGCGATGGAGAATGGCAGGACGGATTGGAGGAGCAAAAAGGATGGTACCAGATCCTATACACCAGTCTTCCACAAAATCGGCGCTGTAGGTATGTGAGTCGACCTGTCGCACTGTCGTGGCTCGCTCAAACGCCATCTCTGCTGCATCTGTGACACTATAATCACTACAAATATAAGTATATAAGGTATTGCTGGTTGTTGGACGAGTCGTTGGTGGTCATCTCGTTGATGGTAGTAGATAGTTATTGCCTCGTAGTAGATAGTTATTGCCTCGGCACATGCACCTAAGTAGGTAGATTTCCTTCGCTTCCTCAGCCCTACGAATCTGAAACCTTCACCTCACTGCCGCTTAACACAGAGGTTGAAAAAGGCCACACAGACGGAATGTCCGACGAAGTCGGATGAAAGAGATGATATCGTGAGAACAGAAGCTGGTTTTGCCAAGGGTGTTATTATCTATGGCAGCAGCGTCGTATTGCCGTCTTATGAGCGTCAACTTCAAGAGTACCTTACATTACCAGCTCAAGGGCTGCTCAGGAAGAAGTCATCTCGCTACGCTCTGGCGCTTCCACAAACATCACAACCATTCAGCTCGTGTTCGTATCTTCTGTGGGATCTTGCCCACAGAAGTGTTGCCCAAGTTGTAGTGGTATCAACCTGCATATGCCCATCTCGTGTCCTTAATCCGGCGTACTGCACTGCATACTTTCGGTGCTGCTGGCGAGCAGGTGGGCTGGCTCTCCTGGCGTTCGTGAATCGCATTGTCTTCGTCTAGGACTTCCACCAAACCGCGTCTTACTATTGTGGTATCCCTCAACGTATCAGCGAGCCCATTCTGTGTCCTATTCTGCCTGGTACCCGCACTCGGTATTCTTCATGGAGGTGATGGTGTTCTGATGTTGTATTGTGGATGTGGACCGCAGTAAAGCGTCACTGGCGGTTGAGTAGGTGTAGCAGAAGGTATACTGGCTTACGCAGAACCACGTGAATGATGTCGCGGGAAGAGTCGCGTGAATGTCAGCGGCCGGAGCAGTCGCGGAAGGTGAGAACAGTGGCTGGTGGAGGTTGTAGAGATGGCCTGGCATTATTTGTGGTGGGTGGCTGTGGTTCGGCAGAGACACTAGGACTATTCTAGGTTGTCGCAACGTAGGGTGGAATCACGCTTAGTAAGCAAGAAGAGTTCTCATAAAGCATGGATTGATAGCATAGGTAGGTATAATCAATAGAGGAGGTAAATAGTCGCTTAATCTATGTAGAGAGGGGGGAGTAGGCAGTCTATATACACTATAGCAGTATAGTATAGTAAGGCATTTAATGCCTTAGAGCGTTATAGTAGAATCAATAACACTCGGTAATACTCGGGGTTCCACCTATAGTAATCTCGGCTGTTTCTTCTATACACCTCCTTTAGGTATATTAAATAGTAATGCACCTAACCGTTCTATAGCCGTAATTATACCTTATATATACCTATAGTATCCACTTAACTACTAGGCGGCTATGCTCTGTCTCTTGCCTAATCTAATACTAGTATATGTCGACATAGCGTAGAGCGGTGTGCGTTATAGCCGTATAATTGCTCGCAATATTAACCGCTCGCTAATTGTCGCAGTAAACTCGTACCGGCGTAGCGACGGCAGTATTAGATATCTGGGCATTGTTAAGGGTAGAAGTAATAGACTGCATTAACCTTATCTACTAATAACTACCTCCTGCGATTGTACTAAGTACAAGAAGCTCTGCTTCCGTCGTAGATTTAGTAACAGTACGCTACTTATTAGCCTACTACTCGATAGCGGCCCCGTATATTATAATTAAGAGGCCTTAAGAGCTCTTCTTGTCCTCGTTATCGCTATAGGAAGCATCTACGTAGATTTCTAATAGCTTACTACCGCCTGCCTTGCTAAACCGTAGGCCGTAGTGCTGCGTATAGAAGAGGTAGGCAATTAGGTAATCCGCTGCGTCTATATATGCCTTAGTAGGGTTCTGAAGAAACTGCGATAGAATAGTATGCCCTTTAGCGACGTCCGGTCGTATAGCAATAGCAGTATAGCCTATTAAACTAACCTTTATTTAGTACGCCTTAATAAAGTCGCGGTTAGCCTTGTCGTCTAACGCAGGCACGAGTTTAGTAGTAGGCAGAGGGGTTTTAGGCTAGCGTTATCGCTCGTATATATAGAACTTAATTCTAATACGATTTAGGTAGGCGCTCTAGGTA
>AWYF02001657.1:0-28423 GCA_000504405.2 Mycosphaerella sp. Ston1
CAACCTGTACGGAGACATTCTATCCGACATGTGCGCTGGTCTGATCGGTGGTCTTGGTTTGACACCTTCTGGAAACATCGGAGACGAGTGCTCCATCTTCGAAGCTGTGCACGGCTCCGCACCTGATATCGCTGGAAAGGGTCTTGCCAACCCCACTGCTCTTCTTCTATCCTCCATCATGATGCTGCAACACATGAACCTCACTGAGCACGCCGCGCAAATCCAAAAGGCCATTTTCAAGACGCTGGCAGAAGGACAATACTTGACTGGTGATCTTGGTGGAAAGGCCAAGACGCACGAATATGCCGATGCCATTATCAAGAATTTGTAGATATGATGCGGAAATAGGACGAAGATGAAATCACCCTCCAGCATTATGGTCATTAGAAACTTGGGCCAACCAGCATAGAGCTTTGGCGTTTTGATGTATGATATGCTTTGTCCTACCGAATGCAAAGACGGTTGAAAAGAAGTTCTTCTTTCTGGAATATTGGAACCCATAACCTCCGAGACTACCTGACTGCTGAAAGTGTGGTGCAGTAAGACACAAAGCCGGCAACACCTTAACCTCACAGTACGTACTGAAGTTTCCACCCGCGATTTATAGTCACGTCAGGTCACTACTGGAATCACGTGTAGTCAAGAAGTTCCGTTATGAACGGACACCGCAAGATAAGAGATCTGCTTTGGAACGATTCACTGCATCGATTGTTCGTATCGACCCACTCAATCGGAGTAAGCCAGCGGAAGATGCACAGTCCGCCGTCACCTACGAATCACCTACTTACTGACACACTCTCGACCATGCAAGAACTTGCTGAAGACTGACAGAAGCGTGAAGTTCAGGAGAGAATCTTTGACATCATAGCTGGCAGCCCCTCCGTGAACAAGGCAAGAAGACCGATGAGCTCTGGTCACCAGCATGCGCCTGAGGGAGCATGGCGATCTGGCTTGTCTGGAAGTTTCCAAGTGAAATTGATGTATGATGAGAGAAACAGATACATGTATCCTGGAGAAAACAAACGAAAGACGTCTAGGCGCAACAAGAGTGTGAATGTCCCATCAACACCCACCCCACCCCCAAACTAATGCTCCCAACATGCCCCACACACAAACTCCTTCCCTCAAACTGCGTCCCGACCCCCTTCTTACGCAGTAATGTTCTACAGCACGCAATACCCATCAGCAAAGGACTTTCTTTCTTCAGCACACGGAATGTGAACTTACGCAGCAAACTTCCTCGGCATTATCGACCTGCCACTGCGAACAACCCACAGAGCACGAGTTGCCTCCACTGACGGTGATTGTCTTGGTTCCAACTTCATAGCAGATGCCACAGCCGATCGCGCGGCGTTCAACCGGGACTATTGCTGCGGATGCTACGGCGAGCATGGTGGAAAGGACCAAAGTGAGGAGAGTGGAAGGCATTTTTTTTTTCTTCCGGTGATTTGAGTACGATTTTTGAGGATCTTTGTGTGTGTTGTTGTTGATTTGATGATGGAGAGGATGGATTGTTGAGCTGAAATGATGGTTGGGGAGACTTTGGGTCGTCGCTAGCTTGGTCTTTTATATCGACTGTGTCTTTGCTCACTACCTTACTACGACTACTACAATCACTACGTAGTCATGTCTCTCTGGTCCCTTTGCGCATTCCCCTGAGGCTACCAGGACTGGCGTGGTACGATGTCTGGCAACAGCGCAGTGTCTCTGAGGCACAGAGGCAGAATCACATTGCTGTCGCTGTCGCTGTCGCCCTGGCGGCGATCAAATGCGACCACGGTGAAACAGCCGATCGGAGAGCGTGGAAAAGGAATTCCGAATGCGAAAGCAAGGTGAGCGGCTCTCGAGATATCCAGCGAAAAAAGGAGCGATTGGTCGAGTAGGAGATATCGCTACAGGCTAGAGGGAGTCGTCCCATAGCCAAGAACTAGCCGCTTGCCGGAGAGCTGGCGTTTTTTCGAGTGTCTCAGGAAACGTATATGCCTCGTCTGTGCTCATTCACTTTGTCAGATCGTGCTTTCCACTCTTGTTCGTCATTATTGCTTGTCGTAGCCTTGAGCTTTGATGTACCACAAAGGCTTGATGAGCTGCCAAGAGAGATTCTCCTACTCTAGATAATGCTCGCAAACATGTTCTGAGACGGAGGATATTCGGGCTAGGCAAACGCCCAAACTCCCGTGAACTTGTCTTGTTTGAACGTCGGTTACCTATAAGAAAGCTGGCCTTTCTCTATATCAGGCTGTAAGGTTAGGCGCATGCTTTTGATCGGGCTACAAGCACCTGCGTCCGCCAGTTGTCATTGTGGAACTCGGCCGTTATAGGTCTCTCTCCATCCACGAAGACCGAACCTACTACCTACGCATACCTGAGCTGCCGTCAAAGGGCGGACTTCGCTGGAGTCTCAAGGATACCATACTTGTGCTACACCATAGCATTATTGCTACAGCACGAGACCAATGTACAGCGGCAATAGCTGGCAGTCTCTTTGCGAATTCGGGATGCGAGCTCAGACCGAGTGCCTTCGGTACTGCTACAGGTCTATCGACTCTCGGCGGCAACTGGAGCACAGATAAGGGCGCGCTTCCGAATGTTTGTCCCTCTTAGCTTGCTGTCTCGTGGCATCGATGGCGTTTCGGGCGTCTCGGCAGCTCACGACAAGTCCATGTCGTCGCCGCCGTGGCCGCGCTTCTCGCGATCCGAGACTCTCTTCTTGGTGATGGCCTTGGCATCTTCAATCCACTTGTCGTATGTGCCATCCTTGAGCTTCTCGGCAGCCACGCCCTTTGTTAGCTCTCCAATGAAGCCGACAAAGTTGTGCCTCCGCAGTGCGTTCTCCCACCGCCAATCGCGTCTCTTCTGCTCTTCTCGTGCCAGCCATTCCTCATCGCCCACCTCTCTCGCTCTCGACCTCAAGTCCTCGCACATGGCAAGCAGATTGAATCGAATCTCAGTCTGCGGGTATCGTTCAATTCGTCGCTGCAGCACAGGTATGACCGCATCTGAGAAGATTTCCGGGGGACACGCTCCTGCATCGCCGTGCCTGATCGGTGCTGGCTGCAAGCCGTCTAACTCGTATAGTGTGCTGTTGATGCTCGTGTATGCAATGAAATGGTAGACATCGTCGTCCGCGGTGGCTAGTCGTGTCTCGTCGGACACAAAAGGCGATGAGCGGGCGAAGGAATTGTGGGTTTCCCTGATCAGGTCCGAGTTGGAGAGAGCCTCGCCACGGAATTCGGCCGGGAAAGACACCGTGAACTCCTTGAACTCCTTCAAGTTCTGCCCGATCTCTACTCCGCCATCTTCCTTGTCGTCCTTATTCAAGAGCACGCTGAGCAGGGCCTGTGTCCCGCATGCATTTTGAATCGTCTGCGCTGCAAACCACAGCGGCTCGTCCTGGTTTTCTAGTGCTGCATAGTCGAACTCGCCGTCAAGAGGCGTGTCCCGCTTGGGCTTCTGGTCTGTCGGGTACTTGAAGAGGAAGATGACTCCGATGGGGTTGAGCTGTTGGAGCGCCTCTGCGTCGAGCGATATGAGCTCTTCGAACTGCACTTTCTGGACACCCAGGGACTCGATGAGGTATGTGAAGACGCCCTAGTCGTGTTAGAGGAGCGACATCGAGCGTGACAGACAACGAGATATTTACGGCGTCGCTCTCAATTGTGTTCCATCCTGACATATTTGGCGCTTGTTCTGTTGGTCGTGGCGTCTGGTGGAGCTCATACCTGTTCTCGCAACACGGTCGCGTGCGCCGCTAGGACTAATCGAACCTCTCAGAGCCACGGACGGCTCTTGGCGGCACCGATGACGACATACTGCTGTTCCTTCTGTTTGCATATGCACGACTGGCGCTACTTCCCAGTTTGCATTCCTACATACAGGTTAACCGACTTCCATCCACTACATCTACCTACCTACCTACCTTCCCTTCCCTCCCTTCCTCTACCTCAGTGAGCATCGCAACCATCACCGCCATTGACGTCTCGCCTCAGCCAAATTGACCCGCGCACCCAGTGTCTTCCGACTCGCAGCTAGAGTTCCTCGCGCGCCCCAACAGCGAACAACAGCCACAACACCAACCAGACATCGACATGTCGTACGCCGCTGCCGCTGCGCCACATGGCCAGAGCCAGAAGCAGACCGATGAGGAGAAGATGCCTGACTTCGTCCCGGAGATCATGCACGAGGACTCCGGTGTTCACTCGCTCGACTCGCTGGGCTCTGTCAATGATCACCTTCAGTCTCTGCCCACCGACTCGTCATATGCTGGCCAACAAGAAGCTGAAGAACGCGCCGAAGAGATTCGCCAACAAGGGAAGAAGGAGGCCGATAAGATCGACCAAGGAGCTCGCGACTTCATGAAATCCGCAGAAAAGAGCGCAAGCAATCTGAAGAGCCAAGCCAAGGCAGATGGCAAGAAGCTCGAGAAGAAGGCCGATGCTGAATTTGAGAAGGCAAAGGACAAGGCCCAAGAGGGCTACAATAAGGCCAAGAAGGAGGGAAGCAAAGTCGCAAAGGAAGTCGAGAAAGATGCCAAGAAGGCAGGAGATTGGGCGGAGAAGAACCAGAACAACCCAGTTGTGCTCGGCAACGCGGCAGCAATCACAGCTTTGACTGCTCTACTCGGCATTGGAGCCTATCGAGCACACAAGGCCAACACTTTGACGTGGAATGTTGTCGGCGCGTGGGCAGGCGCCGTTGGCCTATTTGCGGTCGGTGATTACTACGTGTCACAATGTATGTCAGGTCTGGACTCTACTCATCTTGAGGAGTTTTTCAAATGTTATATGATTGAGCTGACTGACAATGACTGCACAGATTTCTTCAAGAAGTACCCACCGAAGAACTAAGGTACCTAAATATACTAGCAAGTGTGATCTATCATAATGGCGCCATAACAGCTGCTGAGTGGCCCGGCGATATGCCACGGAAGCATTGGTTCAGAATGAGAAAGTCTATGATGTCCCGTGTATACAGAAACCCATCTCTACGGTCTGGAGTGAATAGGAACGAGGTGGCTTGAGCGTTTGCAGCCAAGGCGTTTATGGACGAAGTCTTGTATAGTATTGCTTAATTAGACACTATACCTCCACAACAATCAGCACATGCACGAGTCTCAGGCCACGACAATGGAGGACGGACATTCAACCTCGATCAGGGAGGTACGAATGCCCGTGTAAAAGCGTTTGTTGAGGATGATGCGAGGACTACTAGTTGATCAATGTGTGAGCTTGATGACGAGAGAACAAGTGACACTACAGGAAGCTTCACGTATATACATGTACTTAGGGCAGACACATAGCGGACCATTTGACATTGCCTTTTCTATAGGTTTGTTTACATGCCCGTACATGTAGTTTTATGTCCACGCCTAAAACAAGCCACGTTCCAGGTTGACCACACATGTACCTCTTACGTAAACTCTCATCGTCCTAAAAACCGAACTTCAGTTGTGAGACCAAATCCGACAAATGGCTTCACGGTATGTGCAACACCTGATCTTAGAAGACACCTCGCTGGAGGTCGCATAAGAATTGCTAGACTGACGGTAGGTCATCACCAGCTTCGCGCGTCAAAACGACGCACGCAACGCGCTCTTCTCCAACTACGATGCCGCACAACAATCGCGCTCGAGACCCAATTCTGCTGCCTCCAACACGCATCCAAGATCCTCGAGCAAGAATCCTCCTCTTCCCACTAGCTCCCCATATGGCGGCGCTCACGATAACTTCGCACCGGCTGGAGGAGCGGTTTATGGCGCGTACAATAACAACTCCAATCATCATCATGCGAACGCCAGTTGGAGTCCGTATGGGGTGAGCGATAAGAAGAATGATGATGCAGGGTTTCGGTCTGCTACGCCCGATAAGAAGGGAAGGTATAGTGATAGTGTGCTGGAGAGCTTGGAGAGCCAGAATGATGATCAGGCTGGGGAGATGAGCAAGAAGGTCAAGATGTTGAAGGAGGTGAGTACACTCAACGGGTACGGTGAGGGGGACTAGTTCAGTGTTTGATTGATTGATTGATTGATTGATTGGCTGACATGTGTGATGGTGGACGACAGCTTACAATGGCTATTGGAGACGAAATTCGGGATAGTACGAAACTTGCGGACTCGATGAATGATTCTTTTGAGGGGGCGAGAAATCGCTTACGAGGGACGATGAATAGGATGTTGAGGATGGCGGAAAGAACTGGAGTGGGTTGGAAGGTGTGGGTGCTGTTCTTTATCTTCATTTGGTGTTTGTTTGCGTACGTTTGGCTCTTCTAGGGCGCATTGGGAGTGTGGATATGCGAGGAGTTCAAGGCGTGCAAAATGTAGCACGAGTAGCAGCATTGAGCGCATTTCACAGGGATGGTGTGCCTACAACTCAGAGGTATGAGGTATAAGTAAGGTTACTGTGGTCATCGATGCAGCTAGAACCTCAGTCAAGCTGCGCCAGTACCTTAGGAATACTTAGGCCACGTGCAGTGTTGAGACAAGAGCAGCCAAAATGCCCAGCTGTGAGTGTTCCCCTTCCTGCTGTGCAGAATTTTCGCTGACCTAGGCATAGGCATGATATAGACTTCTGACCTGGTATCCCGTACTGAAGCTCTGAATACCTGTAGGGCGACAGATCTCTGCCAAAGTCCCAGACCCTCGCAGCTACTCTGAGAGCGCGCGACTAGGTAGCCTGAGTATCTCCATTCCATCGCTGAGCTCCAAAGTGTGTCGCTGAAAACGACAATATGATCCACAGAATTCGCTACGGAGAGCCTTCCTTACAGCACCACTGCATCCCCTCTCAAATGCCTTCCGACCTTTCGCATCCAACAAACTACCTTACGCCGCTCGCCAAGTTCCCCAACCACATGTTGCGCCATGGCAATATGCAATTTCGCGCCACTATTACTCTGATCCAGTAAAACGGCTCTCATGGCGGGCCAGTTCTCCGCAGTGGCCAAGATTTTCGTACCGTCCATGGTCAGATATGTCTCGGTCGAGTATGCTGATGCCACGTCGTGGTCGTTGGGGAGGTTCCACCGGAAGATTTGAGCTGCTCGGTCCATGCATGGTTGTAGGAGATCTTCGCTGGCGGAATTGGGGTAGAGAAGGATGATGTCTGTGCATTTTCCGATACAGGGGCCCACGTAGGTTCTTCGACGGGCGTCGTGCACGTAGGCGTAGTCTTTGATGGAGATGAGAACGGGCTTGGAGAAGGGTTAGCATGTTGTGCTGCTGCTGTCATGGAAAATTGTCCGACGGTGCTTACGGTGCCCGGCTCGAGGCTGTCAAAATAGCTAGGAGGCTCCTCTTCTGGTGTTGGCAGCTCTGCAAGTCCGTCCGCCACGGCTGTGGCAATTCGATCTATTCGGATCCTCATACTGTCTGGAGTCCGGACAGCACGATCGGCCGAAGGACGGTTCACTGCAGGGTCGAGTCCACTCTGTCTCGCTCCCTCGAGGTGCATGTGCCCCCTGATTCGGTCCATGATTCGACTCATGGTTTCTTGCAAGGACAGTGTGTCAGAGATGGTGGGTGGTGGTGGTGAAGTGAAAGTCAGACCCTGTAGCGTCGCGCGCGTCTCTCGGTTTCTACTCAGACGTCAACAACGCGATTACACGTGCAAAGCTCGAGAATGGGACAATTGCCGCACACTGTCTCTGCTTCTGGACGCTTAGTGTGCTCTGCAAACAAGGAGAGATATCCTGCTACAACCCTCGTCGGCCTCCGTTCCACGTCAACTCTGCCACATTACCCTGGATGCATTACTCTTGTCACGGTCAACACGTCGACATGTGAAAGACCTGCAGCGAGTCCTTCCCACAGCCCATTCGTCCATCCAAACACGCGCGAGGCCAAGTCACCCGCTATGTAGGAGATCCTTGACGTGGTCGGCGTGCACAACCACGTAGCCTTCTCACGGACGTCGTGAAGGAGTTCGAGGCTGCCCGACACCCGCAGTCTTGACGAGAGACTACAGGTTCGTCACACACGATCGTGAATGTGATGTGTCACACTAGCCAGATCCGCAGGTAGATAAAGCCACGCCTGCTCAGGACATCGATCGCGAGCGCGAAATCTGCAAGCTGTTTGACATCATGTCTATCGAACATAACGAGCCACCGAGCTACGACGACGACCACCAAATCAGTGCATGTCGTGTAAGTCAGCATACCAGGTCTCGAGCATGAATTCTCACTCACTGCTACTAGGCTATACCCCTGATTGTGCAGATGCACCACTACTCTCCTGGCATGGTCCTCGAAGATCATCTCATGAGCACATCGAGACTCCTAGACGTACACGGAGATGCTGTTCTCCTGCCGACCACCAGCACATACGAAGAAGCTCTGACATTGCTTCACGAACGAGTTATGGCTCGCGCGGCAATTCCCGCGCCATCGAAGCGCCATCGGTTCTTCTGCCGGCTTGCCATACTCGTCGACCAGCAACAGATTCTGCTGGATCAGGGCAGCTGGACTGCTGCGAGGACGTTTTTGCGGGATCGGGATGATGTGGAGCTTATGTTCATCTTTAGCATCGTGTCTCGCACATATAGTGGCCAAGGCTTGTTGCAGTACATATGGAGGAGACTGCGAGTTGGCATACCAGAGAGGATCTGCTTGGTGGAACCTAGCTTTGCTCTTAGGGTGGACTGAGAAGTCCTAGAAAATATGGGAATGCCATGACGGCTCGTTTTTGCTCTGACCTCTTATATTCATATGGCATCGTGTTTCCCGAGGTGGCACTTCGCGCTCGAACAAGCTCGTAGAGGTCATTTACCTGCCGGTGGGATACTCATACCCCGAAGTATCGTCCAGATCGCCACAAGGGAAGACGTTGTCCACACCGATCAACTCCATCTCCAGAGCAGACCTTCCTTTGAATAGCATGTCCGGCAAGGGATGTAGTATTGTCCAAACAATCACTCCTTGCCCAATTCCGTGCCCGGTCCTTTGTTTATATAGATCTCGCTTAGCGACTCCACAATCTGAAGTCTGCTTCGGTCTGCGAAAGCCAGCTCGGCATTGCCCGGCCTGTCAACGAGAATGGCATTCAAATGTGCCTCGTGCGCAGCATCAATCTCTTTTACGTTATCGCTGAGGAACAGAATTTCCGCTGGTTGCCACTAATACCTGCACGT
Organism: Mycosphaerella sp. Ston1; assembly: GCA_000504405.2. NCBI lineage: Eukaryota > Fungi > Ascomycota > Dothideomycetes > Mycosphaerellales > Mycosphaerellaceae > Mycosphaerella > Mycosphaerella sp. Ston1. The sequence goes on from AWYF02001657.1 coordinate 9,126, forward strand.
CAGCATCGAGACCTTTTTTTCTTTCTTTCTTTCTTTCTTTCTTCTTCTTCGTCTTCTTCTTCTTCTCTCTATCTAGCCCACTCCCAAGCTGTTGTTTCAATAGGCTCTCAACTCACCTTGAGAGCATTAGCGATTTTGGTATAGCTGGAGGCTTCTGTCTTGAGGCCAGCGTTGGTCGTGTCGAAGAAGCCATCGAACATGGCGGTCAGGTCTTCGGTTTCAGCGGGTTCGCGATGACCGGCGGCAGTAGCAGCATCAGCAGCATCATCATCATCATCATCGTCGTCGTCGTCGTCGTCGTCGTCTTTGTTCTTGCTTGGTGGCTTAGCTATCTCGTCACGCGCCTGATCCTCGGCGCCATTGTCACCTGGTCGTCCGCGATTCGCACCTGCTGACGGTGACGCTGGTGCCTCATTACTACGACTCTTCTTCGTCTTTGTTTTCTGTACATGGCCGAACAACAGCTTCTGAGCAAAAATACTGCCGGAAGAGTAGATGGATAGCGATAAGCCTTCGTGCTTCCACAGCCGCAGTTGAGGAACAACGTCACCAAACAGATTTGTAGCGTACGCTCCAGATCTGTAGCCGTCTTCCCACAGAAAGCCCTGCAGATTCTTGAGATAGGCAATCTTGACGTCTCGCTTCGTCAGGTCTTCCACGTGGGCTTGGAAATCTGCCGGCGACTTGCGATGCTCTTCGGGGAACGCATTGCGATAGGGCGCGAATGCTGGGTCATTCCACTTGGCCTTGAGGACTTTGGGGAGGGCCTTGAGAGCATACGGAAACTATGTAGGCGAGCCGATAGTGCGTAAGTAAAAAGTTATAGGACCGGAGTCGTTGGATTTGGTGAGAACGTGTGCAGGTGGTTGGTTTTCAGGTATTGAATGAAGTACCTACAAGCGTCTCTTTTACGAAGCTGATGGGTAGTATTGTGCCCTCTTCACCATATCGTATGTCAGTCGCACGAAGGTCCTGTGAGGTATATTTCACCGCGTCAATTGGTCGTACCAATGTCGAGGAGGATGCATTTTATGCCATCCATCTTGCCGGTCACAAGATACCGTACGGTATAGTAAGGTATAGTAGTGAAGTGTACTCCGTATGCGGGAGCAATTTTATTTTTAGGCGCAGAGATGTTTTGGTTGTCGCTGTCCTACCTGTGTGCCATGCCTTCTTGGTTCGCCAATCAAAATCCGTCAGACTTGGACACTTTAACCGATGTTCAAGAATGCTCGTTGCCGTGCCTCCTGTGAGTATGATCGTCGACAGCGGCACTGAATACGAACTCATATGAAGACATCTGGACGGTAGAACTACATGTACATGTACGTGTACCTTACTCCGTAGAGAGGCTAGTTTCAAAGCATCCATTGTAATCCTCCTCTAAGGTAGCTCTCCCAGTCCCTTCAATGTCCTCGAGCCTTGGGTGAGAAGCGCCCACCTCGTGGCCAGACAACATCACCTGCTGCGGTGCGAAGCGAAGCGAAGCGCTGTGGATGCTGGATGCTGGCTGAACAACAGCGCTTGCATACATGATGTACATGTACCTGTCCTGTACCTCATCTTGTGCGGCTGTCCTATCCTATACACCACTGGACTACTCCTGCTGGTCATTAAATGAAACGTTTTCTGTTACGAGTACGACTACTCCGTCAAACTAGCGGACTACTGCAGTCGCCAACCGAGGCCGCGCTCTGTGTGTGCGTGTGTTGTATGTGTTTGCAGAGATGCTGGCTTTTACACCGCTATGTGTAGTTTCTCAACCGCAGACTTCAACGTGTCGAGTACATCCATAGACGTTGTCGGCGCGAATCAAGAGGCTTCTGGAGTGCATGATGACCTTGAATGATAAATTGAGAAAATCTTCTTAGTCGTAGGCTACGGCAGCGGAACGAACTGCATGGGAGAAAGGGACAGGTATACCTGGGGATTCTTCTTGATTCTAGACACGGCGTGGTGAACTCGTGATGGGAGCTACTGCATACCATTATGCCTACCAGAAATCTCTTCAGCAGGCAGTCTTTGGATTGGCCATGCATAGTTGGCATACATGCACACACCTGCACATCTCACCTTTATTTCTATTAGAATATATACTTCGCATAGAGCGCCCCCTGATCTGGAGACATGTCAGTCCGACTACTCCTCACCGCTGGTTACACCACGTTCCGCCTTAGGCGTGGTCTGCGGGCACGAAGCGATCTGCACCGCAGATCGGCTGCCTCCGGCGCGTGCACACACAGCCCTTCTTGGTATGCGCGTAGCGCCGGGCCGTACGCTAGACCTACATGAGCAGACAGCATGACTCGGGCACGGCCACGATTCGAGGGGGTTCTGGATGTTTCTTCAGCTTCTGTGGCCGTTGTCTTGGCTTTGTTATTGATGTGAGTGTTTTGTTTGGCTTGTCTGGCCACGCAACACCTGATGTCCTATCACCACCCTTGAGAAGCGAGAGTCAGGTGGCAGTGTGGCGGAACGAATTCATGGCCCAAAAGGCATTGCGTACACCATCACATGTGGCTTGAATAGTTCTAAAGGAGATGATGGCCTTCGCACGGGCGCCTGCTCACGAGAACATCAGAACGCGATCGAGCCGGACTACTATAACCCGATGGTCTGGCCCCATGCCTAGCTGTTTTCTCCGAATATGGGTGGCGCTTCTGCTGCACAAGCTGCATGCAGTACCTCGCAGTGGTGCATAGGCACGAGCCTTGATCAGTGCCAGAAGATGTAGCATTAGCAACATTGCTCTTTGTGTAGGTGCGACTTGATACCAATACCAATATTTGACGAGTCGGGAGAGGGTGTGAATTAAACAGCACTCGTTGTCAGAATGTCGCTGTCCGGACCGCCTGGTAAATTACGCTCTGATCGACACGAATAATGATGATGAAGCCTCGCTGGTCCGTTGGACTACTACTATATTAGACTAAGACTACACTGTACATTTGTGATGACGGTGGTGGGGTTGTATGCGCAATTTCAGAAGGTTTCTCGTGACCGGCTCTGATGAGGGGAGGAGTGATTGGCTACAAGCCCTGGAGAGGTAGACAGACAGCTCTCCTGGTGATGAAACAGGAACAGGCGTCTCGCCAGGCGCAAGGCCGTTGTCGTCACGGAGCGATGAGCGCCTACAGCTGTGCGCTGTTGTTGATGAACGTCTCGCAACGCTGTGAACCAGTGCCAGACACAGTCTCGACGGCGCAGCCGACGTGGGCACTGTCGCGGCGCGAAACGTTGTCCAGTGGACACGAACAATGCAATGCAATGCGTAGGGTAGGGAGCGTCAGAGGGCGATCCGGAGAGTCGGGGTGTCTCTGCGATCGATGGTGACATTCTTGCCAAACAAAGACAGACACACACAACAGACAGGGCAGCCGACGAATTGTGGCAAAAGCTGTGGAAAAAAGCGCCGTGGCGTCCCATTCCTTTCTAAGCCGCCGCTGCCTGGTCTTATCCGTTTTCGTCACACTAATGCATCGAGCCTCGTTCCTTGTCCGCTGCTGATGTAGGCTGGGATCCCCACCCTCTTGCGCGTGCGCTTTCACACCCTCTCTCTCTCACAGTAGTCAGTTCTACCACACCGCTTCCGCTTCGATACCTACCATACCTACTTACCTCCCTTTACACTAATACTACTTCACTTGTCCCATTCCTGCCTGCGCCATTGAGGAGAAGCTCCGAATTGCACGCTCGCACAACTCCCTTTCTCCTTCCGCAACAATCGCTTTCGAGACACGTACACGTACACATCCGGCCAGGCAGCAGTTCTAGCCGCACGTGCTGCTGACGTTGAAACGCAACCTGCATCCACGGCAACAGCGCGCGCCGGGAACCCATCCATTGTCTGCCATCGCAGGACAGTGATCTCTCTGGAATCTGCTCACACTGCAGCCACGACCCTGACCTGAGCTCCACCTTCCTAGAACTTACCTGCCTACCTGCCAACCTGCCTACCTACCTACTACCTACCTACCTACCTACCTACCTTCCTGCCTACCTTACCTTCCTGCCTACTACCACCACCACCACCGCCATCACCGCCGCCACCTCCTCCTCCTCCTCGATAGGCTCCACTCCCTGAGATCGCACCTCTTCCCGATTCCCACTGTCCAACATTTGCCTGCACCAAATGTAAAACAAGCACGACAGGGTCCTCCGTAGCAGCTGACCAGTATCCGCTCCGCCCAGGGATCTGTGCTTCGTCATCGGACCTCGCAACTCGCAAGCTCGACGACTTGGAAGGCGGCCAAACACATCCACGGGTCCAGCTGTTATCTCACACAGCACGCATCTCCAAGTACAGGCACTACATACTACTACTTGTGACTTGTCACTGCTCTACTGCCTGGCTCACCCCACCCCACTGCTATCTCACCAGACAGGCCCCCGCGAACCCACCCACCCATCCAACCGACATACCCCTTTGATGATCATCAACCCATAGCAGTGTGTGACTATCCTCAGGCAGCATTGGCTTCCCGCACGACATCCCTCCCTCGACTACTCCCTCCCAACCACGACCTCCTCTCCGACACATCATCTTGGGGACTGCGCCCGACCGACGACCACTCCTCTCTTCCACTACTACCTTTCTTGTCATATATTTTCTCTTATACTTGCTTTACCACCGACCGACGACCACACCACTCTCCATTACAGCGCTGAGCCGCCTTGCTCCTTGACGGACGCACACCTCCCCAGCCCACCGAAGCTGGCGAGCCACTTGACCACCACCAACACCACATTTCCTACACACATGATAACTCCCACGATCCTTATGTTACTTTGAACCACTATACACACCCCCCGGATACGACTTGCTTTTTGACGGCTAGCGAGCTTTTGAGCGGATTTCCTGTATTGCTATTTTGCCCTGGATCCGGAGTTGAATACGGAGTGCTGCTGTCGAACGGCTTCACGGCTTTGTGTTCCGGTGGCTACACGTTTCACCCTTGTTGTTGACGACCTGTAACCTATCCTTTCGACTACCCACCCCATGGCCTGTATGCGAGATGGCTTCCAACAAGAACGACCTCTCGATAATGGGCGGTATATAACTGTCAAACCTTTGAATCACGGCTCCTTTGGCATGGTCTTCGCGGCCAAGGACACCACTACCGGACAAGATGTTGCGATCAAGTGTATCACCAAGCCTGCTGCCACGACAATCTGTCCTGCAGCCATCAACACGGACGAATACTCTGAGGAACTGAACATCCATTCGTGTCTGCCGGAGCATCCCAACATTGTCAACACCGTCTCCAGCTTTCAAACTGAGAACCACACGTATATGGTCCTCGAGCTCTGCAGCAATGGCGACCTCTACGAGGCCATTCGAATGGGCAAGGGACCTCTCGAGACTGAGCACGTCCGCGATTTCATGCTCCAATTGGTTAGTGCAGTAGAGCACCTGCACAACAACGGGGTGTATCACCGCGACATCAAGCCGGAGAACATCTTTCTCACCTCGGATGCAGCTATGAAGCTCGGAGACTTTGGTCTGGCTACCACTGAGACTTGGTCCACGGAATTTGCTGTTGGATCCGATCGCTACATGGCACCTGAGCAGTACGATGCTGGCGTCTTTGGTTATGGCTACTGCCCAGCTCAGGCCGATGTTTGGGCTATTGGTATTGTGCTGCTGAACGTCTTGTTCCAGCGCAATCCCTTCGCAACCCCAACGATCAAGGATCCACTCTTTGACGACTTTGTTCGCGATCGCCAGAGCTTATTCGACGTCTTCCCCAACATGTCTCAGGACACCTTCAATGTTCTCCGGCATTCCTTGGCAATTGATCCATCGGACAGGTCTCTCACCGCCGTGAAGGAGGCTCTCGAAGCAGTGGTCAGCTTCACGACCGACGATGAGGCTCTGGACGATTTCTGCAACGATCAATGCGATCTGGCTCCTGTGGCTACTGCTGCCCGCGAACCACTTCGCACTCCTTCAGTTACCAGCCCTGTGCTACCCGGCTCTGACTCGTTCCCATGGAGCTCCGCATTGTTGAAGACACCACAGAAGCCCACTCGTCAACTTTCCACCATTCACGATGAGGAGATGGATCTCTTCCCTGCTTCTGCCAACACTTCCGAATGGCAATACGTCGATGCTGATGAGGCTTCTCTGACGTCGAATGTCGACTCCGGGCTTGGCTTGTCCTACAAGTCAACCAAGTCAATGAAGTCGATGCATTCCACTACTTCCTCTGTCAAGAAGCCAAGATTCAACTTCGTCGGGTCTCTGCCCATTAGCTTCTCACGTCCGAAGATTTCTTCCTATGACTCCAAGAGTGGCTTCTCTAAGAGTTGGAGCGATCTGTGGGACGAAGAGGAGGAGCAGGAGGAGGAGGAAGAAGAAGAAGAAGAAGCTGCCAATGAAGTCTTTGTCGATACCGACGCATTAGTCGGAGAGACTACCGTGGAAGCTTCTCCAGGCATCGAGCATGTGGGCACTGCGAAGCCAAGTACGCCTCAACTCTCGTTCGCAATGGAGGAGGGTCCCGAATGTGTCACACCTCGTCAGGCCTTCGCCAACCTTGATGTCAACTCCCGTTCTGGTACTCCGTTGACCGAGATCGATACGACTGCTGATAAACAGCCTGCTAAGGTGCTTCCCAAGGTCAAGTCATCTTCCATTTTGGACAGGTGGGCTGCTTTGGGCAACTTTCGGCGAGCTCGTCAGGAATCAGCTCCTGCTGTCGCGGCCTCCACTGCCGCCGCCACGCCTCCAAAGATGAAATACTCGGACGCCTTTGCTAGCTTCACTCCCTTTGGCAGCAGCAAGAAGAATAAGATTCAAGCTCAGTCCCAGCTGGAGCCGGAGCCCAAGCGACAGCGCGAACGCGCACCATCTTGGCGTCAGGGCAGTCCACAGCGTCTTCGTTCATCCTCCATCAATGGCAGCAAGATTTGGCAGGAAGACAACAACTGGCGTGAGCACAAACACACACCACAACCGACCAGGGTGCAGCCAATGGCTGTACAACAATCTGGTGACGCACAGAGGCGTCAGCCAGAACGCAATTTCCTTGACAACGACTTTAACGACGAAATCGATATCGAATGGGTTGGTCAGTTCAGGATGGATATGTAACCATCGGAACTCCACTTGTAGTCTGACTCTGAGCTTCCCCTGAACGCTACTTGTCCATTGTTTTTTTCTTTCACATACTGCAGTCGGGTCGTGTTACGGAGTTATTGGAAAGAGGGTGCAACGTGGCACCAAGTGATTGGCGTTGCAACATGCGAAACTGCAGATGATACCAAAATTTTTCCTTTGGACAAGTAGTGGCGGTAGGATAGCGGGCTGAGCAGACTCGTATCTGTAGGACTAGTACACTCCACTCCAAAGAGGGAGTGATATATGAACTCCAGATTGAACCCAAGACGACATTTGTGTCTCCTCATTCTCATCTCTACTTGATAACAATGTAGCATCTCGGTGTCGTCGCTCAATACGACCCTGCGTGTGCACACTCACTGTGTACGTACATTGTCATTTACTGACACGATAGTTCCATGAAGAGGTATATACATTGGATGTAGGCAGCAGAGCCATTCCGATCAGCCGAAGCTGAGGTGAGGTAAGGTAACGTGCGAGAAAACACTACTGGATGACACGATCACTAAACCACCAACTACCTATATAGGCACCTCATAGTTCTGTCTGTCCGATACCATCTATCTACAGTACCTACATTATTACATAGTCGCTTATGAGTCATGATCAGAAAAATTTGCGATTAGCAGCAGGGAGAATATATATTCTACTCGTGTTTACCTATATAGAGACTCCGCCTACGAATACGGTTCCTTCTTCTTTCTTCTTTCTTTTTCTTTTAGGTTTTCTTTTCTTTAGAGAAGTTGTTTCACTTGGTTTTTTTCTACTACCTTATAAATGTACTCTGCTTTACTTTTTTTGGATAGGACTACTTTACCTCTATACCTAGTATGGACGACGAGGTCAATTTCAGCTTTCTGAGGAGATCTATGATTGAATATTGATAGTAAGGAGGTCTATGAAATATAGGTTCGCACGACAGACTACAGACTACAGTTGTAGTACGACTAGGAAGAAAACTCCTTGCTGACCTCGTGTGGCTTTACTGTATTGTGTAGGGGACTGTCGACTGCTGCTTCAGTTTAATGATATATGACATATATTGTAGTCGTTCGTAAGCTGCCCTTGGCGCCAGGTCTTGAGAGACTGGGCTACGTTACAGGCTCTGCTATGTGTGGGTGATTGAAACGATTCTCTGCAGCTGTATAGATTAGGCAGCTTATTCGTGCTGAGCACACCTGCTGCGCCAATTACGTCTACCGACGTATCTGCTCGGAAGAAGGCGGCTCGGAGCATATGATACTGAAAAGCTTGAGAAGTTCATGGATTATTGCGTGAACGGCTTTTGAGTGGCTCCTGGTGATAGCTACTCGTATGCATATTGTAGCAGGTCGCCTAGGGACTTAAGCGAATTGTACAGCAGTACGAGGCAGAATATCGATGTTGATGTTGTGTCAGGAAGCGATCAATCGGAGTGATATCAGGCATTTCGAGTGTTGGTCTCAAATGACCTTCTCGTTAAGATATCGCTCTCTCGTTCTGGTACCAAGAGATGCTCTTCGTAGAAGAGCATGATTTCTGTGAGCAAGCCCAGCTTGAGTATCGACCACTTGTGCACTTCTGGTCTATTGATATGGTACTGGCTTCCTGGTTCCCGTTCAGTGGGGATAAGGTGAGTATCTCAAACGTATGTCAAGCATATGCAGAGATAGTCGCGTTTGTGCTCGATGTCTCCGAAACGGTATAGGCAGGCCATTGAGGGTCCACTGTCCAGCTGCCATTTTCAGGTTGACCTCTACCGCCCTCTTCAAGCTTACGCCACACGGTGCTGACCACACGATTGCTCGCAGTGGTTGGCGTGGCGGTCAGGCGCACTCCGGTGCCATACTGTCCACGCCACACCTCCACGTCAATCTTGCCGGTAGCGACGTTCCTCATCGCAACGACAACGGGCGAGTTGTCATCTGCCCAGACAGTGCTGTAAGAGTTGCCTCCCGGATAGTATATCCTCATATCGATCACCTCCAAGTGCTGCGTCGACGTGGGCCCGAAAGACGAGCGGAAGAGGTCTTCGAGCTGTCTTTCCGAGTCCGGGACAACATCTCCCTGCAGCTTTTCCTGATTTGGTGCCTGTGCTGGGCCTAGACATGCCGCACGCTTGGGACAGAAGTTGCGCGGCGTGTATGTTCCTGCTAGATGGACGCTCCTCGATTGGCGCAGCAGCTGAGGGGTGGTGGTATGGAGGATATGGAGACCATGTGGGTAGCTCACGAAGAGAGAAGTTTCCCTACGGGTCGGGATGGCGAAGTGGCTTCTGAGCTCTTCTGCAATCTGCCTGTTGAGCACAGATAGCGTGTGGTATGCGGTCTGGGTGTGGGCATATGCGGTCTCGGTGGGTTCGGCGGTGGTTGCTGCTGTGGTTGCAGGCTTCGCGGCAGAGAGCAGCGCGGGGCAATAATGGGGCTCGACAACGGGCTCGTGTTGCGTGGGGATTCCGGGATGAGGAGTGCGTGAGTTGCCATAGAGGCGGTAGACGATGTCGGGCGGCGATCCTTCGAGCTTGGTGGTGCCGATGGTGATGTGCTTGCAATCCAGGATGGCATATGAGTAGATTTCGAGGCGGAGCTAGAATGTGGCTACATCAGGGAAGTACTTGTTGTATACCTTAGGTAAGGTATGAATGTAGTTGCGCGGAAGATGAAGGCAGTGTACCTCGACGGGCAATTCCAGAAAGACACATCTTCCCATCAGGGGTGCCATGGTGGCGCTTGGTGTTTGTTGTGATTGTGATTGTGATTGTGATTGTTATTGTGATCGTTATTATCGCGGTGCGGGTGTGCACTGTGGAGGCGGTGACGTGCCAGAAATAACAACGGCCATGACGAGGTGCCTTACATGTACCTACCTGCCAGTACATGTACCTGCCAGTACCTGCCAAGACCTGGTTGGCACATATATGCACCTGAGTTCTACAACGATGGCAAGTGAGTCCAACACGCCCAAATCAAGGTGCAAATGATGTCGGGTGTTCTTGATCAGCTCAGCCCCTAATACCTTACGCCAACTCGCCAAGTACATGTACCTGACCTATACATCTGTTTCCTCCTTGTTTTCCATTTCTTCTCCCCTGCACCAGCACCGGCAGGGATCGCGAGAATATTGTTGTTGTGCCACTGTGCCACACTGCCATGTGTCACGCAATCCTATTCTCGGCACTCCGATGGTGTGACAGCAGCACACATCCATACATCTACATCTACATCTAGTAGGACTACTGTGACTAGACAGGGACCGCTTTTCGTTTGGTTCGGCGTTAGGACAGTTTACCTGTTCTCGGATGCCATGTGGGCAGCAGCCATGAGTCCCGTGACGGCGAATCGAGAAAATCATAGCACGAATCCATGCGATCTACCTACTGTTACAGCGGGTGGATCATGTAAGGGACATGTATCCGTATGTATAGAATACAGTACTGATAGGTACTGTGACTACGGATAGAAGACGAAGGAAGAGTGAAAGAAGACTGAAAGAAGACTCGGTCCCGTGGGTGGCGCCGGCCCGGCCAGCTGGCGCGCGACGGGAGCACCCTCGTCAATATCGGCCGGCATGCTTGCATTGGCACTTGTCGTTATTTCTTTCCTCCCACACGCACGCACGCCGTGTTTGGACAGCAGCGCCATAGCATTTCCACGCACAGCGGCACAGTAATCCACGCAGTGGACAGCGGCACAGTAAGGTAGCACAGTGGCACAGTACCTTAGCACAGTAGTACGGAGAGTGAGTTAGTCCTTTGGCATTGCCGTCACCTTCTCCGTCCTCTTTCCTCATCAGCAGCCTCTCCCACCACCACCTCCACCACCATTCCCATCACCATTACCACCACCACCATTAGCACCACCACTACCACCACTATCACCACCGCCACCACCACCACCAACACCACCACAAGCCCGCCGCCCGAAGCTGCCTCCTTAGGAACTCACCAGTCGTTGGGCCCGACGGACACACAAGCAGGACCTCGTGTTCCCTGCTCGTCCGACGGAGAAGCGCTGGTAACGCCAACCGGACCACTTGGTGTCACCGTCGACAACGTGCGCCCCGAAGATCGGAATAGACCTGCACCCCACCCTTCCTCACTTCATCATCCCGTTTCCTCTACCCGCCCTTCATCAACAATCACCTCCCTCCCTCCCTCCCTCCCTCCCCTTCTCCCCTCCCCCCTCCACCCGCGGACGACGATGATGACCTCGTAAACGGCCTGCCGACCTGCATCGAACGCCTTCTCGTCGGCATCTATGTCCAACATGTCACGCTGAGAGCTCAAGTTGCCCCCTCGAGCACCGGGCTGGCCTACATACACCTCCGCCCGGCGGCCTCATCTGCACAAGTCCCCCCATCCTACCTGCTGTCCAACCACTCTCGCTACCCACCATGACCATGATCGGTCCCCATCACGTCGACCGATCGTCGTTGATCTTCTATTCCATCACCATTCTGGCTGTCATTGCTCAGCTTACTTCTACTGTAATCACAACGACCCTCGCTACAACATCTTTGGTGTCCAGCCCAATCTTTCTCTTGGCCATCGCCGCCTCTGTATTCGACATCTTCGCCCTGGTCACGCTTCTGCTCGCCATTGGCCTCTTCTTGCGTCGAACTTCTCGACACCTGATGCTTGCCGCCTGGATTCCTGGTGCTCTCTCCGGATTGATTGGATCTACTCTGGCCCTAAATAGCTTATCCTCTGCTCGACAATTCAAGCCAGACAACGCTCCCAGCGAAGGAGGACTACACGACCAGCACGCGCACGATCTGGCCGAAGCTGGCATTGCCGTGGCTGTCATTGGCCTAGTACTACAGCTCGTCTTTTGGACCATAACGTGGCCCCGTCAGATCCAGCCCAGCGTGCTGCCAGTACACGATCAGCCTCTCTCAACCCAGCAGGTCAAGCCGCGTACCTTGAACCTCCACCTGGGCTCCATCGGTATGATGCAGCCGTCGTCTTTCTTCGGCGCTCGACAAGGACCGACTTCGCTCAAGTCAATCACCTCCTCTCATTTTACTACCAGTGAGAAATCATCAAACAGAAATTCAACAACAGAGTCGTTGCATCCAACGACATCAAAGACGAGGCTGATCTTGCAGACGTCTTGTGGCTCACGAAGCTCCAGAGGCACAGCAGCAGCCATGGACTCTCAGCCCTCTCGAAGCACTGAGTCGGAGTTTGAGCACTGGGACACTTCCCGTGTACAGAATTCGTTCGAGACAATGAAGAAGCCGAAAGTGCTCCGCTTAGAACCGATTCCAGGCAGTCGACCGGTCTCCTCAGCGCGTCCTTTAGACGGACCATTTCCTGGCGTCGTCATTCCTCGCGAGATTCCAATGCTAACATACGGAGCCTTGATGTCGCCAATAGCGAGCATGGAATCTGAAAATTTCCCAATACAGGATCTTCCACGTCTGCACACTCGGCGAGGTAGCACTCCAAGCGTTGCTAGTCCCACTAGCCCCACTGTCGATCAGCACCATATACACCCTCTTTTCAGATCAGAGTCACCGGTGCCTCCGCCACTAACTTCACCCGGAACAGTCATCACCGCATCTCCCTATGCTGGGCAGATATTCACTCCAGAATTTGCTTTGCAAAGCCCCAGACTACTGGGGTCTACGGATAGCTCACGCCCGACGAGTCCAGCGATGTTGTCACCCAGCCTCAGTCGCCCTGGCAGTAGCAAGAGCTCTCGTACGGTCCCAATGTCTCCTCTTGACTTGGGCCACGTGCCACTGCCGGATTGCGGCTTTTCGAGGGTGGCAACGAAGCATTCCCGACCGGGAACGCCGCTGAGTCCGAATGGCTGATTATCCATAGACGAGATGAAGTAGTGTAGTACTGGACGTGCACACACTTGTTTTTATCCATGTCATGGCGCGGCAGAAATTGGGCATGAAGCAACGAGATGGGAGGCGAGCGTGAAACCAGGAGACTGAGCAGGACTCAAATGCATGCTGAAACAGATGGGATTTTCCCATAACTGCAAGCCGCATCTCCCAAGACAGCTGGTAGGATGCTGGACGGAATTTGGGACCACAGCACCGCCCCATGAATGGCACGATGTAAGAGGAGGAATGACACGCTTTGAGCTATGCTCAGTCTTTGTCTGTTGTTAGAGAGAGAGGGCAGCATAAGGAAGGGAACGGGCGCTTGCAAGCCCGTGGCCACCCTGGTGTTAGGTTTACGAGCACGATTGTCACGGGATACTTGCAACGGAAATCATTAATGAGCATTCTACTACAGTACCCAAGAGTCATGGAAACCTCGAGTAGTGTCTTGTAAAACTACCCCAAATACAATCCCGTCGACAAACTTGGCGGCACATCCTCGTCCTTGGTCCCCCACTCACTCTCCTCTACCCCCAATACCAAATCCAAAGTGCCCCCCTCCAAGAAAAAATTATGATCTAGCCAATTCTTCGTGTACGTCTTTCCATTCAGCTTCGCACTCTGAATATACATCTTCTTGTAAGTTGGATCAAAATTCACATTCCGAATCGTCGCCGTCTTGCTCGTAGAAGGGTTTGTGATACTGACGCGAGGGAAAAACGGCGGAATGATGAAATAGACGGATTGTCCTGCAGAAGGGAATATACCCAACATGGAGAAGAAGACGAATGTGCCCATTGCTCCGCTATCGTCGTTTCCCGGAATTCCCGCAACCGTGTCGTTGAACATGGAAGGGATGTAGTGGTGGGTGATTTTGGCCGAGAGGCCCGGACGGCCGGCGTAGTGGTAGAGGAAAGTGGTGAGAAAGGCTTGTTCGTCGCCCATGTAGAGGACTCCGGACGTGTGGAGGGCGTTGAGACGTGCGAGGTAGGCTTCTTTGCCGCCGAGGAGGTTGATGAGGCCTTGCATGTCGCCTGGGACGTAGAAGAGGTAGAGCCAGGGACTTCCTTCGTAGGTTTCGTGGCCGGACGGGTTGAGATAGCATCCGTCGAAGTTGTTGAGTGCGGAGCAGAGGGTTGCGTTTTGCCATCCGAATGTTCCGTTGAAGTGACGTGGCTGCGGAAAGCCTTTGAAGCCCATGGATTCTTCTTCTGCGTTGTACACGTTTTTCCAGTTGCTGGCGCGTTGGGAATACTTGTGGTAGTCCTCGCCTCGGTTGGTGGCGTTGGCCATCTCGGCGATGCAGAAGTCATTGTAAGCGTATTCTACCGTGCGAGAGATAGATCGTGTGCGTGTGCCGCCGTGGTCGTGATCGAGGAATGGGATATAGCCCAGGTTCTTCCAACTTTCCAATCCCCCTCGGCCTTCAACGTCCCAATTGATCGGCTGCTCCTCGGCATCTTTGATCAGGGCTTGGTATGCATGGGTCCAGTTGACGCCGTCGAGCCTCTTCATAAAAGAGTCCACGAGAATAACGTCGGCATTCGAGCCTCCTTGCGTAAAGCCTTTGCAGAAGGACATGCGGCAGTCCGGTAGATATCCGGCATGCTCGTAGATATCCAGAAGAGCCCTTACCATACGAGATTGAGAGACTGTATCTACCAGCATGTAGAATGGATGAACACCTCTGAAAGTGTCCCAGATGCAATACCAGCTATCATAATACGGCTCCGTGGAGTTCCATAGCTGGTTCTCGCCAGTGTAATCTTGAGGGCTCAGAAAAGCTCGATAAACTCCACTCCAGTAGTTTCTCAGATGAGCTGTATCGACTCCTTGAGTTTCCAAGGTAATCGGGCTCAATTTCTTGCTCCAGGCGCGCCTAGCTTGCGCGACAAGACGCTTAAAGTCCCAGTCCCGTACCTCTTTCTCTGCGTTCTCGCACGCACGCTCAATGCTCAGCCAGGACAGACCAACACGTACCAATATTTCATCACCCGGCTGCATTTCTTTGAATCGAACATATACTCCCTGTTTTGGCGCGAAGAACTGGTTATTGCCTGCCATGACTTGGCTGCCAGGAAAGATTGTACGATTGAAGCCCCCAGTATCTTGCAATGCTGGTCCTCGGAAGTCCACGCATTGATAGCTCCTGTAGTTTGTGATGCCGAAAGACGGGTTGAACGTGCCCTCAGCTGTGATGCGTCCAGTCTGAGGGTCAACCTTCATTATCCGCTCGCCATTAGACGCTGGTAAATCAGATCCATCAAGAAGAAGCACTGGATCTGTGGTGTTAGTGCCATTGGTGAAGGAGAATTTGAACAGGGATGCTCTCTCGCCAGCAGTCATCTCAGCCCTGACCCCAGATACTAGATCGATCGCGAAGTAGCCAGGCGATGCTTTCACAGATTCCGGTACGTAGTCTGTCTTTCGCGCGGTCTTGTACATCTGACAGTCTGTGACGTTTGGACAGGAAGGTTGCACGAAGATAGGGAAGTTGCCCATTGAGGGAGAACCTCCAGTGCCAGAATCATGGAGAGACGAGAATCCGGTAACAGGAGTGCGATCTGATGCGAATCCGCCCATCCTCTCTCCAGCAACATCTGCCACCGGTTTTGCCATTCCAAAGGGCAGAGTTGCACCAGCGAATACATGGCCGCCCGGCCCAGTTCCAATGAGTGGATCGATATACTGCAGCACATCTTCTTTTGCAGTGGTGCCGACAACGCCAACCAGCAGCATTCCAACCACAATAAGCGTGAGCGTGGCAGAAATGATCAACACCCAGGTCCAACCATTCCATAGAAGCAGTAAAGACTTGGGCGTCCGATCACGCAGGTTTTGCCTTTGTTCTTGAGCATAGCGGACCAACTTACTCACGAACTGGTTACTGGCCGGCCGTTCGCTGGGCGTGACATCTCCGTCTAGATGCTCCCCGTCTGCCAGCAGCTTGTAGGACTGAAAGCTCGCCATCGGTGAACGAGGGGCCAGGAAAGAGGACCTTGACGGTCAAGCATGATCGGTTCATGCTGAGTCAGGTATACCAACAGACAGCCACGTCTCTCAGCTTTGTGGCAGCGTTGGAGGATCGATGGATCCGCCGCTAACGACATGTCTCGTAAACGAAGATAGCATCATAACCAGATTTTGCTGGTGTCCCGTGGTCCCGCAGCAGACGACTACGAAATCGGAGCGAAAGAAGAAAAAGCGATTAAGCTACGGCTCTCTAGACTCACATACTGTAGACTCTGGCGATTCTGTTCACCTCGTCGCTGCTTCCGGTCGTTCGTCCTCTCTTCTCTTATTGGAAGCTCGGAGAGAACGTACTGTACTTCGGAGAAATCACTCTGCTTAAGAAGGACCTTTTCTACTCCAGTACTGGAAATACTTGCCGCGTGTCCGCAACCAGAACGGAATTCCCGTGACTTACAACAGAGTGAATGCTCGTGTTCACACATAATGAGTCCTTGTCGCTCTCTAGTCTTGCTCCTTTCCACTCGGCTGGGTTCCATCGCTGTGGCTTGCGGTCCTCTCTCCCAATAGAGATGCGATCGACATGAGGCTTGAGTGATGGTAACGTGGCGCTCTTGGTATAGTGAGTGGTAATTGAGCAGCGGGGAAGAAGTGCGATTTCGTGGTGCCCGGTGGTGGACTTATCGGCGGGAAGGGCCGATCCTTTCCGCTTGACGTCTCAGTCTCAGCCTCGGCTTACCCTCTCTGCTAATTGGAACCTATCATGAATTCTATAAACCTCACAAAGCCTCAAAAATGTCAGTTGCATGACCTGTTGGAGGCCTGCGTGTGCTCTCTACTATCAACTTCACATAGGTATGAATCGTATAATGCTAGAGAAGCTAGATTATGCAGTTATTAACATTATTACAATAAGCTAGGTTATATAGGTATATATGCATTACGACACTGCTTCAAGTAGCCTTTAACACTATCCGCCTAACTGAGGTGTTTACGGCTCGGTGCACCCTATAACTGAGGTCGATTGCTAGCGTTATTTAAGGTTTAGCGCGTAACGTAGTATACCCCACTTTTAGGTAATTGCTCTATATAAGCTATACCTGACTAGCGTTATTTAAGGTTTAGCGCGTAACGTAGTATACCCCACTTTTAGGTAATTGCTCTATATAAGCTATACCTGAGTTCAAATTAATTCCTCTTTCCTTTAATCTACTATATTAGTCTATAGCCGAATTCTATACTATACCGTACTATACATACTATATATACTATACTACCTATACTATACTATTAGAATTAATTCGCTAATTAATTCGCTATGCCGGAGACACCGGCTACTAATTGGTACTAAAGAATAGTAAACAATAATACTATACCGAAAGGCATAGTATACTAGGCTATAGATAAGAAAGGAGAGGTAAGATCTTGCTGAAAATATATAAATTATTCCGCGAGTTAATTCGTTAATTAATTCAGTTTATTATCTATTCTATCGAGCGTTAGTGCTATATAGCTAAGACCCCGCTACTAGAGCAGACACTAGAAGAGGCCAGAGTCTAGAACGTGCTATATAGTATAAAGTTCGGGGCTGCCGGAGGCCTGCGGGCATATTATATTAAGCAGCATAACGTAAGGATTAATTTATAAATCGATTTAGGGATTCAATTAACAAATTAATTAGAAAGAAGGCTATAATGCCAAAAAAGGGGTTAGAGGAGCATACAGTAATAAGAAGAAGGTAGAAGCCGAGCGATATTTCTAGGCTATATATAATCGTTATTATGCCGCAGAGAACTAGCAAGCGAGGTAAGCTAGATTGTTTCTTGAATCAATTTAGGGATTAATTCGAATAGCAGCACTGTACTACTAATAATACTAGAAGATTAGGCGAGGTAAGTTCAATTAATATATAAATCGATTCCTTAATTAATTCAAGAAGCAGCGCCGCACTACCCGCACTACTATAACTAATAGTAGAAGATAAGATATAAGTTGCATTAATCTATAAATTAATTTAGTAATTAACTTATTCTACAGCACTACATTATCGCTACTACTATCGCGGCTACTACTACTACTACTAGCAGAAGAATAGAGGTAAGTTAAAGCAATCTTTGAATTGATTTATAAGCTAATTCAATTTATAACTAGCACTGCGCTACTACGACTAGCAGCAGAAGATAACAAGTAGGTTGAATTAAGCCTTAAATTGATTTATTAACTAACTTATTTAATAGCTCCGCTACGCCCCTACCGCTAGTAACACTAATAGCAGAAGATAAGAGGTAGGTTGATTTGAATCCTGAAACGATACTTAAATTAATTTATACTATAGCATACTACTACTACTACTAGCTAGCACACTACGAAAGCCGACACTATACGCTGCTAAGGGCAGCGGTAAGAAGTATGTTTTAAATATAAGAGTTGATTTATAGATTAATTTGCTAATCGATTCGAAGGGAAAATACATTACTAAAGAAGCGAAACACTCGAGCAGGTACAAAGTAAGCATTATTTCTCTTAAATCGATTCTCGGATTAATTTACTAATTAATTACAGGAAAGCAGAGCGCTACACTAGCATTAGCGACGACGATGCCCCCCCTCTACCTAAAAAGAAGGCTAAGAAGACTAAGGCTCTATTACTACCACTTCTACCGCCTGCACTAGAAGATAACCCTATCTATATTAATTCGAGTAATAATAAATTGCTAGCGCTAATGCCAGATAGTAAGCTGTATGCATTTCTACGTATAAATTAATTCTCGAATTATCTCGCGATATATCTTACTAATTGATTATAGTGAAAACTAACTAGCAAATAAACTAGGTTGTAGCGAAGAAAATTATAGATGCTCGTTAGGCGAATATGCCGTATACTTACTGCGCTAAGAAGAATAGCAAAGCTAAGAGCGTAGCATCTAAGCGTAAGTTCACCTAAATTAACCCTTGAATTGAATCCCGAATTAATTTATTTCCCCTTTTAGGCTGCACTTTCTCCTTCGGCTGTCTTAATTTTGGCTAAGTCTTCTTATACGACAAGAAGAGTAGCAAGACTAAGTATGCCGTATATAATCAGAGCGACTAGGAGAAGGCTGCAGCGGGCTAGAAGCCGTATATAGAAGGGACTATAGAGGGCAAATAATTCCTGAAATAATTCTTGAAATAAATTAAAGAATAATTATCGCGGAGATACCCCCTTAGCCCTCTATACTACTATATATAGCTAGGCCCTATAACTTTGAATCAATTTAATAATTGATTTATTACCCTTATATTTCCTTACACTTCTATATTAGCTATAGAGCAATCAATCCTATATAAGGCTAAGATATGCTCTCGATTATAGTAGGTAATTCAGCAAATATAGCAGCAATCGCCCG